>RJWM01008922.1:0-70644 GCA_004363535.1 Dasyprocta punctata
TCTACACTGCTGAATTTGTTTATTAACTCTAATAGTCTTTTGATGGAGTTTTTAGGGTCTTCCATGTAGAGTTTCATGTCATCTGCAAATAATCATAATCTGACTTCTTCCTTTCCTATCCTCATTCATTTTATTTCTCTCTCTTGTCTAATTGCTCTGGCTAACATTTCCAAAACTATATTGAATAAGAGTGGTGATAATGAACATCCTTGTCTTTGCCTGACTTTAGAGTGAAAGCTTTCAGTTTTTGTCCATTTAATATGATATAGGCTGTTGGTTTGTCAAAATGGCTTTTATCAGAATAAGGTAAACACTATCTATTCTGATTTTCTATAGGGTTTTCATCATGAATGAATGTTGGACTTTATCAAAAGCTTTTTCTGCATCCATTGAGATGATCATGTGATTTTTGTCTTTGGCTCTGTTGATGTGGTGTACTACATTTATTGATTTGCATATGCTGAAACATCACTGCATTACTGTGATGAATCCCAGTTGGTTATGATGTATAATCTTGATGATTTGCTGCATTCAGTTTGCTATTGAGAATTTTTGAATCAAAGTTTATTAGGGAAATTGGCCTATAGTTCTCCACTTCACTTGAGTCTTTCTCTAGTTTTGGTACTAGAGTATTACTTGCCTCTAGGAATGAGTTGTGGAGAATTGCTTCCCTTTCAATCTCTTTAAAGAGTTTGAGAAGCATTGGCATTAAATCTTCTCTAAATTTCTTGTAGAATTTTTCCATGCATCCATCAGGACCTGAGCTTTCCTTTGGTGGTAAGTTTTGAATTATGTTTTCAATTTTGATAATTAATATTGGGCTTATCACAATTTTTATATCTTCTTGATTCAGCTTTGGTAATTCATACATTTCTAGGAATCTGTCCATTTGCTCTGTGTTTTCCAGCCTATGTGAATAAAGATTTTCAAAGTAGGTACTCATGATTTTCTGAATTTTCACAGGATCTGTGGTAATTTCACCCTTTTCATTCTTTATTGCATGGATTTGAGTTTTTTCTTGCTTTTTCTTGATAAGGTTGGTTAGGGGTTTATCAATTTTATTTATTCTTTCAAAGAACCAACTCTTCATTCATTAATTGTTTGTATACTATTTTTTCTCAATTGCATTAATTTCTGCTTTGATCTTTATGGCCTCTTCCCTTCTGTGAGCTTTGTGTGTGACTTCTCTTCTTTTTCTAGAAGGTTGAAATGCAGCATTAGGTTGTTTATTTGTGCTCACTTTGTTTTCCTGATGTGATAATTCATTGCTATATATTTCCCTCTTAGGACCACTTTCATTGCATCCACAGGTTTCAGTATGTTGTATGTGCATTTTCACTGAATTGTAGGTATTGTTTAATTTATTCTTTAATTTCATCTGTAACACATTGATTTTTCAGGAGGGTGTTAATTAATTTCCATGTTTTTATGTAGGTTTTGCAGTTTCTTTTGCCATTTATTTTCAATTTCAGTGCACTATGGTCAGATAACATGCATGGGATAATTTCCATCCCTTTGCATTTACTTAAGCATGTTCTGTGGGCTAATATATGATCTATTTTAGGGACTATCCAATATACAGCTGAGAAGAATGTGTGGTTCTGATGTTGTTGGGTGAAACACTCTGTAAACATCTAGTAAGTCCATTTGTTCACAGGTTTGATTCAGTTCTGTGATTTCTTTGCTGACTTTTTGTCTAGTTGATCTATCTCTTTGTGACAATGGGGTATTAAGTTCCCCCATTACAGTTGTGTTATTGTGTATCTGGTTTTTCATACATATTAGTATTTTTACTATGGTTGAGTGCTCCTGTATATGTTGCATATATACTTAAGATTGTTAGTTCTTCCTCTTCAAGTGTTCCCCTAAGAAGTAAGTAGTAACATTCTTAATCTTTTTTGAATATTTTTGGCTTGAAGTTCACATTGTCTGCAAATAGAATAGCTAACCCTACTTTTTTCTGAGTTCCTGTCCCATGGAATATTGTTTTTCCTACTTTCACTTTCAGTCTATGAGTTTCCTTCTGAGTCAGATGTGTTTCTTGTATATAGCATATTGTTGGATCCTGTTTCTTGACCATTCTATCTATCTATTTCTTTTAATTGGTGAATTCAGGTCATTTACATTGATGGTTATAACTGATAAGTACTGGTTTAACTTTGTCATGTTATTTTCCTGTTGTTCATTTCCTACTTTTCCCCCTTGTTTAATGTCTTGCCCTGCCTGGTGGTTTCTTTCTGTTGTTGTTCTGGGAATTGTAGTTGTTTAGTCTCTCTCTAGTATAATTTCAGTACTCTTTCTAGGGTTGGTTTGTTGGTCATGAATTCTTTCAGCTGTTGCTTGTTATGGAAATATTTTATTTCTCCAGTAATTTTGAAACAAATTTTTGCAAGGTACATCATTCTGGGTTGAAAGTTATTTTCTTTTAGGGATTTAAATACTTCACTCCAAGCTCATCTATTTTTTTGTTTGTTTGTTTGTTTGTCTTTTTGAGACAAGGTCTCACTATGCAGTTCAGGCTGGCCTTGAACTCACTTTGCAGCCCAGGCAGGTCTCAAACTTGTAACAATCCTCCTGCCTCAGCTTCCTGAGTGCTGGTTATAGGTGGGTGCCACCAGACCCAGGTCCAAGCTCATTTTGACTTGAAGGTTTGTGTTGAAAAGTCTGCCATGATTCTAATGGGCTTTCCTTGATAGGTGAGTTGTGTCTTTTCTCTAACAGCTTTTCATGTCCATTTTTTAGGCCAAATTTTGGGGATCTTAATTATTATGTGTCTGGATGTAGATTTATTTTGGTTGTGACTGTTTGGAGTTCTATATGCCTGCCTTATGTATATATCAGATTCTTTCCCCATGTTTGGGAAATTTTCTGCTATTACTTCTGTGAATAGTTTTTTTGTCATTTACGTTGACTCCAACATGTTCATTGACATCTATATGTCTTATATTGTTTTTCTTTGCATCCTGTTGAAGCTGTTGAATTGTTATTTCATGATCCCTTGTTATTTTTAAAAGTTCTTTTCATGATTGCTAGCTGTGGTCCTGTCTTCAAGTTTGAAAGTCTATCTTCAGTTTCATTCAAGTGGTTTCACCAGCTTTCAATGCGATTTTTAATTTCCTGGATATCTCTATGAATTCGTTTCATGTATTCTATTTCTTTCCCATATTGTTCATTCAAGGTTTCTATCATTTTCCCATGCTCCTGTACTTTTTTTTAATCTATGTCTTCTCTAGCTATGCTAAGGAATTCTTTTATTAAGGTTGTCATTTCTTTATTTAACTGAGAGAACATTTCTAATCTGATTTCCTCTATAACTTCATGGATTTCTTTCTTTATTTCACTTGCTATCTTTACAGAAATTTCAGGCATATGACTTCCAGTATCCTCTATTGTGATGTCTCCCATACTTTTCCTGATGGACTGGGCATTTGAGATTGCATTTTGCTTTTTCATTTTGTCATTTTCACCTCTTGGGTTAATATTTTGGTCTTTTCAATCCTGCTAGTCTTAACTGTCTATCATGTGTGTCTTAGGGTCCTACTGTGGGGCTAATGGTCTCCCAGTTGCTGGGTCATACCATGTAGGGGAGAGACCAGTCACTTGAATTTCTCCTGCAGAGTCTGTTGGGTGAGTCCCAGATTTTTCCTAGGCTGACTAGCCTAGGAGTATTGATGCAAGTCAACCTTAGCTCCTATTGTTACTGTGGCTTCTTGTTACTGTGGCTTCATCCTGTTCCAGGCTGCAAGATCCACCTGTGTATACTGTGCACCATAGCCTGGGCCCTACTGTGTCACTGGGGCTCTCCTAGGACCTTTTGGGTTCCTACAGGTTGCGGGAGGTCTTGTGGGTGCTCCCACCAACCCACCTGTGGTTCTCTGTAAGGAAGAAGTATTCACTCACATTCTTGCTGATTTGCAAGGTCCTGCAGCTGTGGGGAGGGTTGACTGAGGCTCCTGTTGATACACTGAGGTCCTCTACTTGAGGGGCAAACTCACTACACTCTCGCTGGCCTGCTGAGGTCCTCTGTGTAGGGCAGGGTTTGCCAAGGCTCCCACCAGCCCACCAAGGTACTACAGGTGGTGGAAGGGGTTGCTGACTGTCCCTGGGCTGCTGAGGTCATCTGGGTGCTAGGGAAGGGTGGCCAGAAATCTCTTAAGCTCCTGAGGTCTTTCAGGTGTGGGGAAAGGGTGGCCAAGGATCCCCTCAGCTGCTGAGGTCATCCAGGTGCAGGAGAAGAGTGGCCAATGATCTCATTGGCTGCTGAAGTTTTTCCAGTATGCGGGAAGGGTGTGTCTTTGTTCTTTTTATGTGAGCTAAAGTTGATGCAGCTCACCATATACCCTTGCTGTGTCTTGCTTCTCCTTTGAATGAATACTAACTATGCAACAGTACTTGAAATCCTATTGGTTTTTTGTAGTTTGACCCACATTGTATCCATGTTGTGATTTTGTGCTACAAAATACTCTTGGAAAAACATTTTCTGTAGCAACCCATTTTTGGGATGCCTCCTATCTCTCAAGAGCTTTCTCTCAATAAACCTTTCCTACTCTTAACCTTATTTGTCCTCCAAATTTATTATCCAATATTCAGGAGACACAAACTTGGCAATCTGACATCTATCAGGTAGAGAGTTCCTTTTCCCCATCAGTACTACTCTAGTGAATTGGATAAGGTAGTTGCTCTGCAGGCCAACAATAAGTTGAAATATGAATGACAAGGAAGAAAACACCATAGCAAAAGTTCAATGAGGAGTATTATGCAAAGCCCTGAGCGTCAGAGCTGGCCTGACGGGCAGCTAGAATACAGGTGTGATGGAGACTGGTGATCGGGGGAAGAGGAACATAAGTCTGGGGGATGTATGCAGAAGGACTGGGTCCCACACTGTATGTGTCAGGGAAGGAAAGCATGTGAAGGGGTTTAAGTGGGAGAGAAATAATCTGGCTAATGTCTTACAAGGATCCCTCTGGAAGTTCTGAGGAAGACAGAACAGCAGGGTACAGAGTAAAGGCAGGAAGACCAGTTGGGAGAGGAGCAAGTTAAGCAGGTTTGGTGATTGTGACATAGAATATCACTAACTTATGGCTAGGAAAATAGATAGCACTGAAGTTTAGTAAAAACAAACAAAAAAAGCAGCAGTGAGACATAGAAAATGGATGATTTTATGACATAAACCCTGCACAGTAAAGGCCAAGGAAAAATGAAGAATTTTATTAGGATTCTATCCAATACTGAAAGGTACTTAATTCTATGCACAGAAATGAGTGCATCTGTGAAAGACAGTGAATCAGCAAATCCAGCAACATCTTACTATAGCCATCCAGAATGGAAAACAGGCCTGACATTTCTCTGAGAGCTTATGTATCCATGAAAATCCAATAAGTGCTTAATGTTTTCAGGACGAGATAATCAGCTGGGGGAAGAATTTGACATTTATTGCTGAAACTGCTAGTTGTTTCTTGTTTGTTTCAATTTTTTATTTTAGAACGTAGCCTCTGGTCTTCTTTTTAAATTGAAATCTAGTCTATAGTCATGGGAACAACCATGAGTGTCAAATTGTTTATCCAGAAATATATTAAAAAGTACATATGCATATTTATATATGGTGTTGTATAATTCTGTGCATTTATTTGTCTACTTTTAAAGAAATATTTATTAAAATTTATCAGCTTGAAAGGTACTTCTTTAATCTATTTAACTAGCAGGTCCAAGTGAGAGTAGAATTTCTTCTTTTTTATTTTAAAGAAAAAACAATAAAAATAGTGGTACAAAATTTCAAAATAAGATTTCAAGAGAGTAACAATGGTTAATACAATACTTGTTATCTTCAAAGTAGTTGCTCATATTACAAAATATAGGCATGAAAAATTGTTCAAACAATGTAGGTACAAAACTTTCTTTTCTATGAACTAATAGCAATTAGTAGTATAACTATCTTGGCTAATTTGTATGCATCTCTCTGTATATATTTTTTCCCTTCCTTCTTTTCTTCATTCCTCCATTCCAGTTTCTCTATGCTATTGAACAGTTCTTTCCATTCCACACTATTTATTTTTTTATCTTATTTATTTTTCTTGTTTATCTTATTTACTTTTTCAACTTCTTACACTAAGGAGACAAAACAATGTTTACATATGGGAGTCTGATTTGATGAGTGAGTTACATTCATTTCCCTGTAAATGTCTCAAGTTTATCTTTCTTTATAACTGAGTATTCCATTGCATAAAAATACCACATATTTTTTATCCATTCCTCAGGTGATGGACATTTGAGTTGTTTCCAATATTTAGCTATTATAAATTGTGCTGCCATAAACTTGGTGCACATATATTGCTGTGGTGTGATGTTTTTATTTCTTCTGGGAAAATACACAAAAGAGGAATAGTTGGGTCAAATGGGACATCTACTCCTAGTGTCTTTTGAGGAATCTCCACACCAATTTTCATAGTGGTTGCAACAGTCTACACTCCCACCAACAGTGGAGAAGTGTTCCTTTTTCACCACAGCCCCTCCAGTATTTGTGATTGGTTGATTTCTTGACGATAGTCATTTCTTCTGGGTTGAGATGGAATTGCAGTGTTGTTTTAATTGGCATCTCTTGAATGACTACTGATGTTGAACATTTTTTCATATATTTATTTGCTATTTGTATTTTTTCTCCTGAAAAGTATGTGTTCATCTCAGCCACCCATTTTTGGATTGGGTCTTTGAATTTGGATCTGACTTTTTTCAATTCTATGTTCTAGATATAAATCCTTACTTGAGGGAGAGTTGTCTAAAAATTTTTCCCACTCTGTGAGTTGTCTTTTTACTCAGTTGGTGATTTCTTTTGATGTGCAAAGACTTTTTAATAAGATTTTAGGCATGTAGAGAGTCAGTTTTTCTAGCACCATTTATTAAAGAGACTGTCTTTCTTCCAGTGAACACATTTGACCCTTTTATCAAAGATAAGCTGTCTGACTATATTTGTAGTTGTCTACATTTTCTAAATTTCCACAGGTTCTCAGGTCTGGTTTTATGTTTGTTTGTTTTTTTATAATCAGCTAGTACTATGCTGCTTTTAATACAGTAGATTTGTAACATAATTTCAAGTCAGGGATTGTGATGCCTCATGCCTTGCCTTGGTTACCAGGATTACCTTTGCTATTCTAGGTCTCTTCTACTTGCAGATGAATTTTCTTTAGTTCTGCTAGTATGTTAATGGTGTTTGGATAGGGAATGCATTAAATCTGTATAAAAATTTGGGGAACATGTCCATTTTTACTATGTTGGTTTTTCCTATCCATGAGTAAGGAATATCTTTCCTTGTTCTAATATCCTGTTTCATCTCCTTTTTCAGAGTACTGTAATTTTCAATATATAGATCTTTTACTTCCTTTGTTAGAATCCTAAGTATTTCATTTTTTTTGGATGCTGTTGTGAAGGGTGTGGTTTCCCTAATTTCTCTCTCTGTGAGTTTGTTGTTTATGTACAGGAATGATGCTGATGTTTGAGCATTGAATTTCTATCCAACTATGCTTCTGAATTTAGTTGTCAAATCTAGTGGTCTTTTGGTGGAGTTTTTGGGGTCTTCTGTGTAGTGTATAATGTCATCTGTGAATAATGGTAGTTTGACTTATTCCTTTTCTATCCTTATCCCTTTTATTTCTCTCTCTTTTGTCTAATTGCCCTGGAGTTTCCAGAACCATACTGAATAGGAGTGTTGATAGTGGATATCCTTGCTTTTTTGCTGATTTTAGAGTGAAATTATCAGTTTTTGTCCATTTAGTATGATGTTGGCTGTTGGTTTGTCATAGATGGCTTTTTATCAGATTAAGGTAAACACTATGTGTTCCGATTTTCTGTGGGATTTTTACTATGAAAGAGTGCTGGGCTTTATCAAAAGCTTTTTCCACATTTATTGAGATGATATGTGATTTTTGTCTTTGGCTTTGTTGCTGTGGTGTATTATATTTACTGATTTGCATATGTTGAACCATTGCTGCATTTCTAGGATGAATCTCTGTTGGTCATGGTGTATAATCTTCTTGATGATTTGCCACATTCCTTCTGTTAGTATCTTATTGCATATTATTTCTTCTGTGTTCATTAGGGAGATTGGCCTGTAGTTCTGTTTTTCAGTTGGTTGTTTTTCTGGTTTAGTTATCAGGGTAATACTTCCCTCCATGAATGAGTTAGGGAGTATTGTTTCCCTTTCAATTTCATTAAAGAGTTTGAGGAGTGTTGTTGTTAAATCCTTTCTAAATTTCTTGTAGAATTCAGCTGTGAATCCATCAGGACCTTGGATTTTCTTTGTTAGTAAATTTTTAATTAGATTTTCAATTTCATTAGCAGATATTGGGTTATTCAATATTTTTATATCTTCTTGATTCAGCTTTGGCAATTCATACATATCTAGAAATTTGTCCATTTCTTGTGTTTTCCACCTACGAGAGTAAAGATTTTCAAAGTAGGCATTGATGATCTTCTGAATTTTCAAAGGATCTATAGTAATTTCAACCTTTTCATTTGTCAGTGCATAAGGTTGACTAAGGGTTTATCAATTTTGTTTATTCTTTCAGAGAATCAGCTTTTTAATTCATTAACTCTTTGTATTGTTTTATTGGTCTCCATCAAGTTAGTTTCTGCTCTGATCTTTATAATTTCCTTCCTTACATGAGCGTTGGATTTGTTCTGCTTTTTTTTTTTTTTTTTTTTTTTTTTTTTTTTTTTTTTTTTTTTTTTTTTTTTTTTTTTTTTTTTTTTTTTTTTTTTTTTTTTTTTTTTTTTTTTTTTTTTTTTTTGTGGCACTGGGGATCGAACTCACAAACTTGCACCTGCCAGGCAGGCACTTAAGCCACTGAGCCAAACTTCTGGCCCTAGTTTTTTGAGACAGGGTCACACTATGTAGCTCAGGCCGGCCTTGCGCTCACGTTGTAACCCAAGCTGGCCTCAAACTCACAATGTTCCACCTACCTCAGCCTCCTGAGTGCTGGGATTAAAGGAATGCTCCACCACGCCTGGCCCTGCACTTCTTTTTCTAAAACCTTGAAGTGTAACATTGTTTGTGTTTCTTGTGTTTTCCTGATGGGAGAATTCACCACTATAAATTTCTCTCTTAAGAATGCTTTCATTGCTTCTTGTAAGTTCCAATATGTTGTATCTGCATTGTTGTGTACCTGTAGATATTGTTTAATTTCTTCCTTTATTTAATATGTGACCCATTGGTTGTTTAGGGGGGTGTTATTTAACTTCCATGTATTTATGCAGGTTTTGCAGTTTCTTTTGTCATTAATTTCCAATTTCAGTGCACTATGGTCAGTTAATAAGCATGGGATAATTTCAATTTCTTGGAATTTGCTTAAGCGTGTTACATGAACTAGTATGTGGTCTATTTTGGAGAATGTCCTATGTGTAGCTGAGAAGAATGTGTATTCTGATGTGGTTGGGTGAAATACTTTAAAACATCTATTAAGTCCATTTGTTCACAGGTTTGGTTTAGTTGTTACATTTCTTTGCTGACTTTTTGTCTAGTTGATCTATCTCTTTGTAACAATGAGGTATTGAGGTCTTGTGCTATAGTCATGTTATTTCTTATTTGATTTTTCACGTCTATTGATAATTGTCTTATATAGTTGGGTGTGCCTGTATTTGGTGCTTACAAATTTATGATTGTTATCTCTTTCTCTTGAAGTTTTCCCGTAACAAGTATGTAGCAACCTTCTTTATCTTTTTTGATCATTCTTAGTTTGAAATTCACATTGTCCAGAAACAGAATAACTACCTCTACTTTTTTCTGGGTTCCTGTTGCAAGGAAGGTTGCTTTCCATCCTTTGGCAGTCAGTCTATGAGTTTTTTCCTGAGTTAAATGTGTTTCTTGTGTATGGCATATTGTTGCATTTTGTGTCTTGGCCCATTCTGCCAGTCAGTTTCTTTTAATTGGTGAATTGAGGCCATTTACATTGATGTTTATAAGTGACATGTATTGGCTTATCTTATGTTATTTTTCTGCTCTTGGTTCTCTGCTTTTCCCCTCTGTTTAATTGCTTGCCCTACCTGGTGGTTTCTTTCTGCTGTTGTTCTTGGAATTGTGGTCATTTTTATCTCTGCTTAGAATATCTTTAAGTACTCTTTGTAGGGTTGCTTTGGTAGCCATGTATTTCTTCAGTTGTTGTCTGTCATGGAAGCATCTTATTTCTCCATCAATTTTGAAAGATAGTTTTGCAGGGTACATCAGTCTGGGTTGGAAGTGGTTTTCTATCAGAATATGAAATATTTTACTCCAAGCTCTTCTGGACTTGAGGGTTTGTATTGAGAAGTCTACAGTGACTCTAATGGACTTTCCTTTATAGGTGATCTTTTTGTTTTCTCTAACAGCATTTAATATTCTATTCTTGTGCTGAATTTCTGAAGTCTTGATTATTATATATCTTGGTGTAGTTTTATCTTGGTAATGGCTTTTTGGAGTTCTATGTGCTTCATTTGTTTGTATTTCAAATTCTTTGCCCACAGCAGGGTAATTTTTTTGCCATTATTTCTGTGAAGAGTTTTTTATTATGACATTTGTGCTGTTTCCAGCTTTATCATTGATGTCAATCATTGTTACATTATTCCTCTTTGCTTCATCTTGTAGCTGTTGGATTGATTTCTCCTTGTCTATTGCTATTTTAAAAATATCTTTCTTTTCATGATCACAATTCTGTCTTCAAAATCTGAAATTCTATCCTCTCCTTCATTCAATCTGTTGCATAGACTTTCAAGGGAGGTTTTAAGCTCTTGGATTTCAGTTTGGATCTGTTTCATGGATTCCATTTCTTTTCTATGTTGAGTATTTTTTGTTTCTATCATTTTTCTAAGCTCATCTATTCTTTTATCTGTGTCTTCTCTAATATCTTTCATTTTAAGCATCATTTCTTTTTGTAACTGAGAGATTATTTTCTATATAGCCTTTTCAACTTGCTTTCTCACTTCTGTTGTTATCATTTTAGAAAGCTCCAGTGTTTGACTTCCAATTTCATTTATCTCATTGAGTTCTGGGTTTGTCATCGGTGGGCTAGAGGCCTGGGATTGCATTTTGCTTCTCTGTATTGTCATTTTTTAAATTTATTTTATTTTATTTTGTTTTCTATATTGATACTTGCCAATTTCTTATTATATACAGCTTTATTACTAGTTTAGAGGACTCCCTAGGAGATGTCTGTTCTTCAGGAATGTCCTCTAGATGTCTGCTATCTTAAGAATCTACCTTCCCAATTTGCAAAGATTGCAAAATTACTATTTGGCTCAACTTCCAATTCTTTGGTACTGGGCTGTGGTGATGATTATGATCCCATACAATCATAGTATTATCATACAGGGGAACAAAACTGTTTATAACAGGTATGACATCTTGGCTAAAGTAGTGCAGTTATTAATAACAATAGTTTCAAACACAGCTTAACAACTGACAAATGATGATAACCATTAACCTGCTACTTCTGTCCACGGGAGGAAACCCTGAGGTTATATAACAAAATCAAACATGTTATATGCAGTATCTTTTCCCTTAGTGGAGTAATTTTACAGGGGCTTGTAGGCCTGTGGTGAAGTAGTAATATGGTGAAAGAGTACAGGTAGGAAAGTTTCTCATCCAGTGGCATACAGGAAGCAGAGCGAGAGAGGAAAAGGACCAGAGAATAAGGACAGATAACCAGATAGAGTCTCCAACAGAATCTCCCGATACGGTCATGTGTCCCATATGCTCCTTTTTTCAGTTAGGCCCACATCTGAATCTCCCATTTGGCTGTGAACTCACCAATTGATAAGGTTAATCCATGGGTGAAGGTACTGCCATCACGACCCTATCACTTCTCAAGAGCCCATCAGCTGGCAACCCCACTTCTGTATATGATTTTTGGAGGCCTTTCCAAATCCAAGCCATAAAATACATATGCAGTGGGAAAGTATAAACTTTGTATGCAAGATGCAAGCAGTAGGTGATACAGGGTTTTGTAAGAAGGTTTTTTTTCTTTGTACTTTTTGATACTTTATGAATGTCCCAACATAAATATGTGCTATAAAATAAGAAAAAAAAGTTATTTTATTGTTTTTATTCACTACTGGTGATTGAATCCAGGACCTTGCTAATGCTAGGCAAGAGCTCTACTACAGAGCTACATCCTCAAGTCTGAAAAATAGTTATTTTAAACTGTAGCTTTCAATAATACTAGTTAACGTGTAAGAAACTTCAAGTTCAGGACAACCAGACAGACAAACAAAAAAAAATATGCTGAAGACATTGCACATCTAGCTGTAGATTAAAGAGTAGCAAAATGAAATCCAGAGAAAGTCAGAAATATGGAGAAATGAGCAAAATCGGCCTTTCATTTCCAGAGTTGTTCAGGAACTGAAGTCACAGGTTAAATGGGAAGAGATGGTTGATAGGCAGATCAGTGTTCTTAAGCACCTTGTAGTTTAGTCAGAACAGGTTAAGGTGGGTCCATGAACCACTTATGTTTTGGGATTGGACTTCCAAAAGATTAGAAGAATGAGTGAGAAGTAATGTATCTTTTATATAGATTTCAGCTTGGTTGATATTATATATTAGTAGTAGAAAAAATACTTCTCAGAAATTATACTAAGCTATTCTCAGATAACTAGTGTCCCTAAACATGTGGAAGATGTAAAGAAATAATATTCCTTGGAGCAACACAATAAAATTTCTACCTTATATGCAAAGATATCCAGAAACATGTGGAGACAAGCCGATCTTAAAAACAAAAACAGTAGAAATCCCTTGTTAAATAGAAAAACAGACTCACTAGAACTTCAGACATTTAAAATATTGGAGAAAGATTAGAAAAGGATTACTTTTTATATTCAAATATATTAAGGGCAATTGAAAATACAAGCAGAGAATGAAAATCTGCAAAATTTCACTGTTGATTTATAAAAGAGTCAGGTAGAAAATTTAGTGCTGAAAAATAAAAATTCTTCAAATTAATAACTGATCAGGAGCATTTGGCATTTGTTCAGACATAGCTAAAGAAAGAATTGGCATACTGGAAAAATATCAGAAAGAAACATACATGGATAAAGAAAGGATTGAGGGAAAATATTAGAGAATCAGAAATACATGTGTGAAGGTGAGGAAATCTGGTAACTATTATGAGAATCATGGAAGGAGAAATCAAGGAAAATAAGACACAAGAAAATCTGAAGACATAATAGCTGAGATCCATCCCAAACTTATAAAAGATATTGTCTTAATCTATGCATGTGGTTTTAAGAATTGTGCCCAAGGCCCGAGTAATTGACAAATAATACAGATACATTTCTTATAGTTCTGAAACTGGAGATCTGAAAAGATAATGAAGTTATCTTTATTATTTGTATAAGTAAAAAATCCATAACAATTTAAAATGAATTATTAAAAATAATATGAAGTTATAATGGCAGTTGTACAATAAGTGAACAAAATGAAACAAAATACAGTATTTTAAATAACACTAAAATATCAAAGACATGAATATTTTAGGAAAAACATATCACTTCTACAAAGACAATTATAAAACATTATTGATAAAATTATGGAAGATCTAAATAAATAGAGGAATATTGATTAAAATTATAGAAGTTCTAACTAAATATAGGAATATGCCAAATTCGTGGATTGGAAGATTCAGTAGTTTAAATATATCCATGTTTCCAAACTCATCTACAGGTTCAATAGAATAACCGCTAACATGCCAGAAAATATTTATCTGGAAGTTAGCAATCTAAAATTTCATGCAAATGGAATGAAGTGAAAAGAAGCAAGGCAATTTTACAGAAGTTTAAGATGAAGAAACTTGCTGTAGCACATATCAAGATTATCATGATAAATATCCAACATTAGAGATATCGTATTATGGCACAAAGACAAACTCTGGGACAAAAACAGTTCAGATGTAGAAACACAAATATAGACATTTAATTTATGATGAGAATTGTTCAGTGGAACGAGAAGGAGAAAATATTCTTCCCAGTATCTGATGTTAAATGAATATGATTTTAAAAAAAGAAAAAGACTTTAACTCTTGTCTTTAACTCTGTAATAGGAATTTCAGATGATATTAAAAGTGAGACATAAATCTTTTGAAGGTGATATGAACCCAGGGGGCCAGCAAAGATTTTTCAGAGAAAACTCACTGAAAAAAACCCCTAAGTAAGCTTACAGTAAAAGAAAAATCTTTGTACATTGGCACATATGAAGAAAGTGGAAAAGTAAGTTGCAGAATACATTAAGGGCACTAGTATCCTGAATTTATGAAGAGTTCCTCTAAGTCAGTGAGTGGTATGAATCTGTGGAATCATGGGAAAAATGCTAAAGAGGGATTTCATGAAACAAGGAATGTTCATAAACATTTGAAAATATCCTCACCCTCATCATCATGGAATTACAAATGAAAACTTCAGTGAAATACAACTGTGAATACTCAAGAAACTACTGTATCTTTAGACAGGTAATTAATGATACATGAACAGGAAAAATATAGAATTTTTAAGACTGTAGAGCAAAAGGGGCTATTGAGAAGAATACATGTTCCTTCAAAATTATTGTAGAACACTTCAGATAACATTAACAGTATTTGCTGAATTAAAACTGAAAATTTTATATGTACCAGTATTGCATTCCTGGATATATATACATATCAAAAATATATATTGTTGCAAACCTACAATATGTATATATAAGTATATATGTGACAACATAATGCATGAACTCTGAATACTAGTAATAACATGAATGTCTATAGAAAATAAAGTAGAGAACTAGAACAAAATACTACTCAATTTTCAGAAAATGGAACACAATTGAGAAAGAAAATAATGGCTTACTTATAACAGTACAACAATTAATGTGCAATTAAGGAAGTCTGACACAGGTAAATGTGTATCATACAATTCTGTTTATATTAAGTAAAAAAGAAATGAAAAGTGTACAATGTTGCACACATTTGCACTCTTAGATGATAAAAGTATAAAGAAAAAAGTGGTTATAATGAAATTTACACTCAAAGCAGATAAAAAGAACTTATAATGTGGGATGTCTTTTCTATATATGCCATATTTCATAATAAAACTGTTATTTAAATTTTCAACAAAAATAAATCAGAGTCAAGTCTAACTTTAATGGTATGTATATATTCTTTGTGTTTTTTTTTTTTTTTCTGTTTTTTTGAGACAGGGTTTCGCTGAGCAGTTCAGCCTGGCCTTGAATTCACAATGAAGCCCAGGCTGGCCTCAGACTCATGGTGATCTTCCTGCCTTAGCCTTCTGAGTGCTGAATTTACAGGTGTGCGCCCCCACATCCAGCCTGTTCTTTCTGATTCTAACCTCAATAAACATTTATTTTATATCTAGGTTTAATAGGCACCATGCCAGGTGAGTATGTGTCAGTATTGCATGAGATTTGGTTCTTTCCCTCCAGAACTAATACTACAGTGAGGGAGAATTAACATGGAAAGATGACTGTTATTACAAAGTAATTTTTAGCTCTAAGAGGGTAAAATCTCTATTTATACACATATTTTTATCTAACTTGAAAAGCTGCTATACAAAATAAATCAGTTACATGGAGCAATTAACTGCACATCATTATGGCTATTGTTCAATTTAAAAGTGTAAGTAAATTATTAATATAAAAATTGTAGGTTAATGATTTTCATAAACATTATATGTTCAGTAAATTGTAATTATGTGGGTATAACACCACACTGTGTTCCGGGTGTATTAACTTTGAAACTCCTTTCTTGATATTGTTAAAAATCTTACATAGAGAAACCTGCTTTTATTGCTTTTGATTCTGCTCCTCATCTTCTTGGGCAATTATTTCTCTCATTTGAGTCCATTTCTAGTTGTGACTTCCTCAAGAATTCTGGCAGGTTTTAGGAATACGTGCTAATTAGAAAGTTAAGTTTTATTTACTCTCCTACAATCTTTAATTTTGGCAGTTATGTAACGTTCAGTTCTGGGCATTGATTTTCTGCTTCAAAAATGAAGAATTAAACACTTTACAGCTGTTACCATGGTTGCTGCAATTCCGATTGCAGCTGCACGTGTGCGTGCTGAGTAAGAACCGTAGGCACGAAGTCCTCCAGGCGCCCCATCAGAGGCCTTTTCTCCGAGCCCTGGTTGTAGCTCCAGGGCTAAGCTGAAATGTTTTAGTCTCCATGTATATGCGAGAAAACGACTCTTCTACTACAAGATTCATTGTCACATTTCGAGAGCACTTTAATGTACAGTTGTTTTCTGTGTCTCCTCACAAATATTTTTACTGTGGAGATAATCACCTTGCTCTGTGGAGAAAGTTTGACTACATGAACTCAGACTTAGTCATTTAAAATTTTCATGGCATTGTCTTTTTTTTTAATGAAAAGAGCAAAAGTAAGTTTTATGTTTTTTTAAAAACATATTTAGAGAAAGGAAAATGAAATAAAAGCTTACATTTGAGTTGATTTTTTAACAATGACATTTCTGAAACTGAGCATTTTATCCAAAATTACATTTTATGTTTCACCTGAATCTCCTCCATCCACATATCTAGTACATTTTGATTTATAAATTTTAAAGAAGATTATAAATCAGAAAAGGGTCAAATCACAAGGGCTGTCAAAGGAAGAACAGGCCAAAAATATATTCATGAATATCAAAAAGTTAAACAAGTTTATAATTTACTGCTGTCCCAAGGAAGCCATAACTAATACCCTGAAAATTTACCTGTTTTATGCATCTATTTTGTTTGTTTTACTACTTTGCTTTTCATAAAAAACACATTTATTTCAGCAACTGTCACTTCTATCGGCATTTATGTGATCTCTGAGCTATGCATGAAAAAAAACCCCACATATTTCTACTTTACAATTTTTATCAAAAAATTATTTGTTTTTCAAATTTATATCATTTTTGTTTCATACTAGAATTATTTTCATTGCTCTTTTATTCCGTATCAGTCACTTCAGAAAATGAGTACTGGAGTGTATTGAGTCTAACATCTGCTTAAATCTTTTTCCAATTGCAAGTTGATGACATTTTATCATTAAGTATAAAGAGGAACAAGTGAGAGTTTTCAGAATGCAGGTCACATTGAAAATTATTCAAAGCGAATAGCATTGTAAATTACATTTAAATGACACCACCCTCATGAATACTCCATGCGACTCACAGCTGTAACCTAATGAGCGCTCCTATTGTTGCTGGGAGTGAGTGGAGCGGTGTGAACAAATGATTATGTTTAGATAGATGGTAGCAGCATAAACTTGAGCAGAGTACATAGGAGCAGGTGGCCTCTCAGTCTTTATTTCCCCAAAGAATGGGAGTAAAAGTGCCAAGGCTTGAATTTCATAGTATTTTACTGAATAAAACATTAGATAATAATGCAAAAGACTAGTACTAGATAGTTCACACTTTTGCCTGCTCACTTTTCTGAACAGTCTCTTCTAATCAGAATACATGTATTTTAATTCAGGTTTTGATCATGCATTTCAGATGTGCTTATCCATATTCTCCGTTTCAGATGTGTACCTTGATATAGGCCAACTCTTCAGAATATTATTCCCTCTTGATACAGAGATTGACTCAACAATTGATAGATAACCAATCTATTTACTGTCTATCACCTACGCTCTTGATCTTCCTCTGAGGCACATTCTCTACTTAACGGCCTTCAAAATTGTCAAGTTTGGGCGTGTCATCCTAAGGAATTTAGATCTGGAACAGGCGAAGGGGTGTAACTACCCATCACAGTTGCACTGCTCTGCACTTTCCTCAAAGCTAAGACTGAAAACAAGAATCTGAGTTTTTCACAGAGCAGTTGGAAAGAGTGGAGATCTACAGAAACACCAAAGCCTACTGAATCTATAAAACTACAATCTTCAGACTCAGCCATAAATGGAAGAACTACGATTACCAAGGCCTCTGGAGTGGACCAAATGCCTGGTCACTAGAGAGCTTCTCAGTTGATATTAATAGGAAAATTTTGGTTAAAAAAAAAAAAAGCCCAGTTATTTTATTCTTTCCATCTAACCCTGTAAAGAAATATTTTTTCCTTAACCAACACCAAATTCAAGGAGTTACCAGGTAATAAATGTGGACTTTGTAAAGTGTTGATTCCAGAGATTGGTTCTAATTACTTTATAGTTAACATCCAAACCAAATTGGGAAGCTCTTACTCTGCACAGGATAACACACAGAAAAACAGGCTCCTGACATTACCATGAGTCTAGGCTTGAATTTGGCTGCAGTTGTGGATGTGACATTAGATTATATGTCTTTCTGGAATAAAGTGAATACATTTTGAGTTAAATAAGGAACCATGGAGAAGTTTCTGAAGTATGTGATTGTAAGGCCCACACAGTTTTTTTTTAAATAAACTTTTAACTTTTGAATAATGCGAATTTATAGAAAAGTTGTAAATTGAAGAGCTCCATGCCCAGTGTCCCTTATTACTAACATTTTGCATTAGTAAAGTATATTTGTCCCAATTAATGAAGCAATATTTGTACATATTATAATCTAGAGTCCATATCTTATTTAGATTTCTTTAAGCTTGGAGATACCACATTTCATTTAGTCATTATTTCTCCTTAGGCTTCACTTGGACTTGAAACTTTTCCTGTCTTTGGTGACCATGACAATTCTGTTGAGGACCAGTCAGATATTTTGTAGACTATGTCTTCATTGAGATTTGGCTAAAGATTTGGCTCAAGTTTTTCCTCATGATTAGACTTGGGCTATAGGTTTGGCAAAGAAGCTCACAGAGGTTAAGTATCATTCTCGTGTTGCCTGAAAGATGTATATTAGCAACATGATTTATGGATGCTGATATTGAACTCTGACATCAGGATGAAGTAATATTTGTCCAGTCACCCCATGTTCTTTGGAAGGAATTTACTTGTGTTGCACAAACTGAAGGACTGGATGTAAGTATGCTGTGTTCCTCGAGTATTTTCATAAACATTTTACAAATTCCTTGCAAGGGATATTTGTCTATTCTTCACTGATGTATTCATTGAATCATTTATTTATGTAATGTAGACTCATAAATACATATTTTGTAATTTGAGTTATAATTTAATGTGTGTTTAGTTTCTCAAATTGTTCCTACTTTTGCAAATAGAAGCTTATTAAATTGGTTTCTACGACCTTTCAGTGTAACCATGTCACTGGATTTTTCTTTTCCCCTGAACACTTCATCATTTCCTTACTTTATAAGATGTTCCATGATTGTCTTGTAGGTTCTCTATCCCAGTCTGAGAATCAGCCATTTCCTTAGATCTAGTTCCCATTGTTGGAGAACAATATTAGAAGAAAAAAAATTGGGCACTAGATATGTTTGTTGTATTGGGATGACTGTTGTTTCTATGTCCTCTCAGCTGAATGAGAAAAGAAACATATTTGTGCATACTAACCAGTACATATACCAATAAGAATACATATTTCTTTTTATATGTACCCATATCTGTAATATAGAACACATGAATCTATCTTGATGCCTCTATTTGTAATCAATTCCCACATGGGCCATTCTAGTATTCTTCCTTGATTTTCTATAAACCTGAATGAACTCCAACAGTAAGTAACCTGGCTATCTTCTTTGTTTAATTCTAGTACAAATGTGGTATCAGAACTGTTAAACACCACATGAGAAAACACTTCATTGATACAGTACAGTGATTGGGTCCTTTTATTTTCCCTTCAATCTTATGGAATTCACGTATTTCCAAGTTTTCTTAGTTCAGCAATCTCCTATAGTTAGATTGGTTCATACATTTGCACCAGAGTTAGATTAATTTTATGTCAGTCTCCACTTTATTCTGGAAGTCTCAAGTTCTTAAATGATTTCATATTTAAGATTAATTCTACAATAAAGTTCCAATAATTTATAAACTTAATAATGCATGTATGCATCATGAAATTATGATACACACTGTAAAATATTTTAACCAACCAAAAAGCAATCCAGCTTTACCCATGCCATCTTCCAGATCATTACACTCCTGAACTTTTCAAAACCGCTGATTGTTTAGTGTCTCTATGATTTTACCTTTTACAAAATGCCACATAAATGCAATCATGAAGTAGTACCCATTTTACACCTCCTTATTTTACTTTGCACTCTTCAATTAAAATTTATCCATTCACATACCTTTCTACTGCAATATTTTTTTCTGAAGAGAAATCTATTATATAGTGTACAACATTTGATTTATCTATTTTCCAATTTGAAGGGCATCTTGACTGTTTCCTGTTTTTTGGCAATAAAGCTGTTGCAGGTACTTGGGTAGATTTTTGCGTGAATGAAAAGTTTAAGTTCATTTGGATGAACACTTTAAAGTGTGTTTGTTGATCACATGATAAATTAGGTTTGGTTTTGGAAGATACAGATAAACGCTTATAATTTGGCTACCACATTTTACATTCTTAACAGAAATAAATTAAAGGTTGCGCTGCTCTGAGTTCTCATGGGCATCCCTTATTTTTTGGGTTTCAATTATCCTAATAAGCATATAATGCTTTTTCATATTGTTTTTACTTTGCAGCAATGAACTTCTTTCTATATGCTTATTTCTTTTGCTGCATTTTTTTGGTTCTGTATCTGTTTTGCTGTTTTGCTTATTTTAAAGTGAGTTGTTTTGTCATTTTTTTATTTTGAGGGTTCTTTGCATATTTCTATTTTTGAGAAAGCATTTTGCAGGTATTTTGTCACAATTCATCTTATCTTTAATTTCCCTTATTAGTGATTTCTAGAGGGTAATTATAATAAAGTTGAACTTAATTGATTTTTTCTTTCATGAACATGTTTTTGCTGTTGTATCTAAAAATTCTTCACCAAGATCACGTAGGTCTTCTCTGATATTTTCTTCTAAAAGTTTTTAATTTTGCATTTCATGTTAGAACATTGGTCCATTGGGCTGGGGATGTAGTTCAGTAGTAGAATACTTGCCTAGCACGTGTGAGGCTCTGAGTTCAATCCCCAGCACCACAAAACAAACAAGCAAAATCAAAGAGTGATCGATTTCATTAGAAAATTAAAACCATAACAAAATCACCTTTTAAAAAATATTGATCCATTTTGAGTTAATTCTGTGAAAGGTAAAATAAGATCTATTTCTGTTGTGGCTTAGATCTAAAGTGCCCACCCTGACTATCATGCGTTCAGTGCGGGGACTGTTGGCGGACAATGGGATCCCCAGAAGCTTAATCCAGGGTTTGGTTCATGGGTGAATGTGCTGATAGGGGATGGGTCCAGGCAGTGGCCACTGCAGCTTGACCCAGACGGGCGTCTTCTTGTCCCTGGCTTCTCTTGGTCTTTGCTTCCTGGTTACCATGAGGTGAATACCTTTCATCCATTCTGCCCTGTTGCCACATTATTTCCGCCTGGGAGCCAACCAAGTATAGGCTAAATTTCTGTAAAACTCATGAGCCAAATATAGCCAGTGGTTTGTGCCTGGCATTTTGTCTGAGGGATAGGAAAATGAATGCCTGAGTTCATGTTTTGTATGTGGATGTTCGATTTTTTGAAAGCCTGATTTTTCTCCAAATAATTGCCCTTGTTACTTTGTCAAAATCAATTGCTTGCATTTTGGGGGTGGGATGGGGTTAGTAATAAGACCTTTATGCTATTCCATTGATCAATCTGTCTCTTCTTTAGTCAGTATCGTACTGGTTTGATACTATTATCTTCATATAAAATGTTTTTTCCTTCTTTCAAGACAGATGGTCTCCACCTTGTTCAACTTTTTTTTTTTTTTTTACTTAACAATGGTGTTAAAGCAATGTGTTCAGCAGAAACTGTTCTTTAAATTTTGATCCTTCCCCAGGTTAATGATATATGTATTGTTTGTTCCTTATTATTCATGCTGGGCAGTGGCAGCAAGCAGTAATTTTATAAGTCTTATGATCATAAGGTGAGTGACCAATATTTTACAGTGTACCGTGTAGCTGAGCTCTGGCATTCAGTAGGTTATGTGTATTATGTGCATTTTTACCATATGATATTTTCAAATCAAAATGTGTTTATTAGGGCAGAATCCCACAGTAAATTAAAGTGTATCTGTACTGTATTTTCTGTCCTAGGTCTTGTGTCTTTCCATACATACTTTGGATTCAGTGAGGTCATAGTCACACAATAGCTTGCTAGAATCTTGAATGGAATTATGCTGAAGAATCCATAGATAGAATTGAGAATTAAAATGTTAAAATATCTAGGATTTCTAAACATGCATTATGTCACCATTTATGTAGATCTGTGGTTTTTTTCATGAGTGTTTTGTAGTCTTCTGCAAATATACTGTACGTACTATGTCAAATGTGTGTTAAATATTTCACAATATTAATGTTTCATCAGTGTTGCTAGTCTTTGAATGACAAATTCAAATTGTGCACTGGTGGTATATATAGGAAAGCAGTTGACTTTTGCATATTAGCCTTGTATCATGTTATTATGCTACACTCACTGATCAGTTCTTTAATTAATTGTTCAGGATTCTTTACCTAGGCAATCATAGCATCTGCAAACAGTTTTTTTTTCATTTCCAATATACATAATTTTATTTCTTTTTGTTGCACTAGCTAAGACTTTTAGTAAAATATTGAATAAAGCTGGAGAGAGGGTATATTCTTGCTTCTAACTCAGTATTAGGAGGAAAGCATCTTTTTTCTCACCATTAAGTTATAGTGAAAAATACAATATATTGTAACACTAAGTAAGGGAATGTAGTGTGGCACAGATGATAAATGTGGAGGTTAACAAGTCTAATAATTTTTGGTGTAATGGCGAGAGGAAGGTGAAAATCTGCAACAATAAAAAATCTTGGCATGGTGGCACACTCCTGTAATTCCAGTACTCAGGAGGCTGAGGCAGGAGGATCATTGCAAGTTCGAGACCAGTCTGGGCTACAAAGTGAGTCCAGAGCCAGCCTGAACTGCGTATTGAGACTCTGTCTCAAAACAGGCAATAAAATAAAATAAAATAAAATAAAATAAAATAAAATAAAATAAAATATAAACAAATGATGGCATAGTTAAAAGAAAGTTTGTATGGAAGTGTATTCATGAAATTCAGAAAAATTACCAATGTGTACTACCACCTTAACATTGACTACTCTGAGGTCTGTCAGAGAATGTTTTTGTTTGGCAGGGCTTTAGAAGTAGCAATATCTTTGGGTTACTGTAGGGTTTTTGTGAGAACAAAATTATGAAAGAAACTTTCAAAGAAAGGATAGAAATGACTAGATTATACAGGTATCAGAGCATGAGTTACAATGGGAATAGCAGTCTGGAAAATCAGCCGGGTGGAAAGTGATGTTGATGAGTAGACACACAGAGTTGTGCCCTATTTTGCATTGGGTGTGTGTGTGTGGGGGGGTAGTTGGCTTCTCTGAGAGGCTCCAACTTTTGGTAGTGACTGAGGTATAAATCATGATAAGAGTAATTTTTATGGTCCTTCAGGTAAAGGAACACCTTATCACATCCTCTTGTGATTCCTCATGAGCAGACAGTAAGATATTTGATGTAGTGGCTATGGCAGGGCCCATTTGCAAGGCCCATGGATGCCTCGGGCTTCTTTGAGAAGACTTCAGTGTTTGGTGCTCCCATTGGGAGAAGGGGTTTATCAGGAATCAAAGGGAAGTAAGTCGGCCGTCCTCCTTTGAAATTTGCTGTAGAGAATGCTTAGCAACCACTTGGATAAGATTTGCAAGAATGCCCTCAAATAATTTAAAAGTAGTAGTCAGTTACTGTCTAGTTATAATTTGAAAGAGGAAGCTGAAGGTACAATGAAGGAGTAGAAAAAGTTACAACCTGTGCAACATTTTGAAGAACTTAATGTTATCTTTCTTTTATTCCAGAGTCATCAAGTAACTTCCTATATTCTAGTATTTATTCAGTGTTGTTTTCAACCTCAGAGATGTTTTCTCCTTCTTAGCAGGTCTAACCACCCTGTATCTGTGAAGGAGACTCAGTTGACTTTAGGGAAAACATTTAACTCAGCAAATTCTCAGCAGCTTTTAATGACTAATTCACCTTTAATCCTTTTGAGGCACTTGCATTTCAGAGATCGGATTACTTAGTCAAGAGTAACAAATCCTTAATAGTGCATAGCTGGGTGAGGTTAACTTTCCTAATCCTCATGAACAATCTCATAGACCAACTATTATAAAAATAGCAGATACAAAATTTATTCCCTTGTTTCTTTTATGTACATTCAATTCAAAGAATTTAAAAAATTAATTTTTTAACTTTCTTACATTAATAGTACTGAAAAAGTTAAATATTTTGAATTTTACTTTCTTTCCATGTATATATATATAGTGTGTGTATATGTATGTATTTATATTAGGTATTCAACAATATCTAGCTTAAAAATAAACTATGATAATTCCTTTTTGAAAAATATATGTGTTCTGAAAAATATATACACAATTCCAAATTTCCTTCACAATCTATTTTGGTGAAGTGAATGAGATTTGCTGTCACTCACTATTTCTGTTACAAGTCATTTGCATCCTGCATTTTTTAGTTTTTAAATATTCCAGCCAAAGAATTCCAGAGTAGTAGATGATTTCTAGATAACTGTAACTATTTTTTCTCCTTGACTGTTTGAGTGTGCTCAATTTTAACAGTATGTTAGGTGTCTTCCAACTAAATAGCAATTGTGTCACTTTTATCTTGTATTTTATAAATACCTTATTCACTGGCCTGTAACAAAGCTTGAGTGAATTCTCAAAGGTGTATCTTAACTTTCAAAGCAATTGCAAAGGTTAGCCTTGCATTTACATTAGGTGGTTTGTATGTTTTCAAAATTTCTCCCTTTGTACGTCTGCCTAGATGGTTTTTCTTACCAAATGGAAATTGATAAATTCTTTAGAGGTATGATTTTATTCAAACTTTTAAGAAAATGTTGATTGTTATTTTGAGCTTTGGAATTTTCAAGCAAAATTATCATGTTAAAATATTTCATAGAAAATATTTGAGCCCTTTCCAAGCCTCATAGTAAAGACTTGATCAAAGTAGACAGAAAATGAAGCTGACATTCATATCATGCACGGTCAGATGCATACAGAAAATAAACATTCTAGGTGTTCCTAATTTTTGTGAATTCATCATTGGCACATAGTATCTGCTTTAACTAGAAATCTTGGAAACAAGTTTTTAAATTACTATGCATACATATCCCCAATATTGCTACATGACTGTGCAATGTTGTCTTAAAGAACACAACTAATTTCCTTTCAAATTAGTATTTTACCCCACTTGCTTCCTTATGTTCATGGCAGTATTATTGAAAATTATCACCAAGTTTTGTCTACTTGACAATTAGTTACTTTCAAAACACATATAGCACATAAAAGTCCTAGGATGCCAGAAAGTCTCCTTCAAAAAAATTAAGTAATTTCCATCTCAAATTTCCTAGTTTATACTATCAAATTCTCTTAAAATAAAGCAAATTAGGTAATATTTATTCTTGCAACAACTGTAGAGTTCTATGGTGGAATGTAGTGCTTTTTGTTTTCTGTTTGCATAATTGTTTACTAGTTCTATTTTTGTAATTTCATTTCTTTCATTTGTACATTGCTGAGAGAGATAGTTGCAAAAAGTTATTTTCTATTTTTCCTTATAGTTCCTTTTCTAATTATTTACTATTCCTAGAAGAGGAACCTTAGGTAGACATGCATAGTGATTTCACTGATAATGTTTATGAGCACATGGAGTTTAGTTATAGAGAAATTAAATGATGGTAAAGGGAGATCAATTCACAAGAGTTCAGAAATTTGAGTATTATAGAAATGAGACAATTTTCTCAGGAAATACTGCCAGTTACATGAATAATAGATGTATGAGAGAGAAGAGAAAATAATTTGTTTGACTTCTTCTTATCCCTTCTTATTGTTTAAAATTAATTCCAAAGGGCATTACCATTTTCATATGAAGTTACCTGGCCACTGTAAGCTTCCACTGGAGAAGCCAGACTTCAAAACACTGTAGCAAGCAGGGCCAGTCAACTCTTGCTCTTCGTCTGCCCTGAGCCTGGTTATCAGAGGGCCTTGGAAGTCTCATTCCTTAGATGTAACACGTGAGTGGGGAGCAGCAGAGAGCAGTGTGTGGTGTAAACAGTGAGGCAAGGCCCTGTCCTGTCATGGTTTGAGAGGCCTGGAGGACAGGGAGAAGCAGGGCAAACTGACAGAATGGTCTTATATGTAAAAATTGCCAGAGTTTTGTGTCTTTCTTGAGTGAAAACTGAACTAATCTTGTTCTAAGTGGGATCTAAGAATGCCTTCCATTTTTATGATTGTTTCATCCATTCAAAACATTTTCTTAGGAGTGATTTTATATCTTGGAGTTCCCCAAAGTATTCCATTGATGTCAATCCACTTCCATTTTCAGAGGCACCACATTTAAATTATCATAATTATTTAATTTGTCTAAATTCTTCAGTGTATCACTTGCTTCACTACTATGTAGTGTATTCACTATGTATGTATTCACTACTTCTTCAAATTTCAGAATCTAAACAAATAATTTTTATAAAAGTTCAAATGGATACATAGAAACATTTTCACTTTGAATAAATTGATCTTTTTCTAGTGCTATCAGTGAAAGCATAAATTGAAAACAGTACCTTATCTAATCATAATAAACTTTTGAAACAGTTTATCATGGTTAGAAAGTCTCAATATAGCTGAGCATGGTGGCACACACCTGTAATCCCAGCATTCGGAAGGCTGAGGGAGGATGATTGCCACTAGTTGGAGGCCAGCCTGGGTGCAAATTGAGGCCAAGGCAAGCCTGAAATTCATAGTGAAACCCTGCCTCAGAAAGATGAAAAAAATGTCTTAATATAATTTTAAAATGTATATTCTTTTCAAATAACTTTTGCTTTATTTAAGGAAAAATGAATACATTTTTTATTATAGAAACCTAAATAGTAGACATATGTATTTATGCATTCTTCTGTATTGGTCAGCTTTTCCTTTGCTAGAACCAAATACCTGACACTACAACTCAAAGAAAGAGAGATTTATTTCAGTTTATGGCTTCATGAGTTCAATCTATGCTTGGAGAGTTTCAAAGCAGAGACATCATGGCAGAGGGTCATTGTGAAACAAAGTTGTTCACTTCATGGAGGCCAGGACACAGAGAAGCAAACAGTATCGGCGAGGAAGTGGTCAGGGACTAGATATAGTCACCAAGGCCACACCTCCATGACCCAGCCAGACATACCCAACAGTGTGCTTCACCAATTAGTGCCTCTAAACCCATCAAAACTGAGAATGAAGCCTCTGATCCTTGTCAACTTGACAATTAAACCCATCTCTCAAACCACACTTAATCTCCAAATAAAAGCAGTAGCTACTTTTCATTCCACCTAACAATACCACTGTCCTGTGTACTACCAAAAATCCATTATTTCTTTCCATCAAAGTTTCAACATTGCTCAGAAGTCCTAGTCCAAAATTTCCTTTGGGACTCAAGGCAAATGCTTAGCTGTGATCCCTTGTAACAGTCAAAAAGCAAGTTGCATTATCCCAAGATATGATAGCATGGGGTAAATAGTCCAGTTTTGAAAGGGAAAATAAGGCTATGGGAAATAATAGGACAAAAATAACACCAAAATTCAACAGAACATATGTTAAGTTGAACGACTCCACCTACATAATTTGGGGCACATGGTGGGGAGATTTGAGTTTTTGAGGACTCAGGAAGCCCCACTCCTTTACTTTTCCTGATTGAAATTCATACTGCCTCTTTCTTGGGTTTATTCTGCTCACTGCCTGCATCCTTTCTTGTAGACATTCCACTGCAAGATTCCTCTGCATTCCTGGCATCTCTGACTTCCCAGAGCCTCCACTGCACCTTCACCTTCATTCCTATACTTCTATGCATCCTCCTCTCAGAGGGACATTCCCAGGTTTTCCTTTGAAAGCTGCGTGGAAGCCTCCCTGACCCAACAACTCTTGTATTTTGCATGCCAGGAAAACCAGCATCAGGTGGACAATGCCAAGTTCTGCTTCCAGCCTAGTAGTAGCCACAGCCCCTTGAACCATGGCTTCAGTGGCCTCTTTGTGCCTGGCTCTCTGATGATAATGAAGTGAGTTCTGGAGAAACACTTTCCTAAATAACCTTTTCTGGAAAGGGTTCCCAGAGTTTACTTTCTCAAAAGGGTGACACTTTTGCACTTTTGAGCCTTCAATGGGTGGGATGTTGTGATTTATGAGATATTTAAAGACTTCTTTCTCCTTATGTACATTCAAAGTACTTGGTTTCATTTTAGTAATGGTAATCTCTTCAGCAACCATAGCTCCTCTGTCCCCTACTTTCCATGTGATTCCTTTCAGGCCAAAATTTAAGTGTTTCAGGTATTTCTGCTCTACTTCATCTCCATTTTTTTTTTTTTGCTATAAATCTGGCTAAAAGCAGCCAATAGTGCTAATACCACAGATGAACACTGGGCTGCCTTGAAATTTCCTGTGCCACATCAATGAGACTACTGTATTTAATCTAAGTCTCCTGCAAAACCTCAGGTCATGCGAAAAATGTAGAATTTTACCCACTCATTCTCAATTGAAACCTTATGATTCTGGCCTTTACTTTTCAAATTTCTATCAGCATTCTGGTGTTCTGAGCTCCAACCAGAGTAACCCTTTAAACTCCACTTACAGACTTCCATGGGCTTCTTAACCTATATCTCCTCACTTTTTCAAACTCCTCCCACAAATCAGTTCCAAAGATTTCTGAACTATGTAGTACGGTATAGTAAAAGAAAGGATCTCATTTCTCTGGTATCAGTTTTCTGAATTGATCATGAATTTCCCATTGCTGGAACCAAACACCTGTAATTCAAAACTTAAGACCATTTAATTTGATTCATGGGGTTGGTGGATTTAGTTCTTGGTCAGCTGGCTCCAGAGTGGAAGAGTATGTTGTAGCAAAGCTATTCAGTTCATGGTGGCCAGGAGCCAGAGCAGGGTAAGAATGCCAGAGAGGAAAAGTGCAGGGAACAGATACAGACCCTGTCTTGGTTACTTCTCACTCATTGCTGAGACAAAACACCTGACACACAAAACTAGGGAAAGAAAGTTTTATTTATCTTACAGTTTTTGGAAGTTTCAGTCCATAATCAACTGGCTCCAAGGCAGGGTGGCATGGCACAGGGGCAACACTTCAAGGCAGAGACCAGAGCAAAAACAGCCAGAGTAAAGGGAGCAAAAGCAAGTCTCTTCTCCTCCCTTATATTGTACACAGGACACCCTCCTCCCAGGGTGGGTGTAGCATTCACAACTCTCCTTGCCCTGCTTTGCACAGGCTGAGGATGTTTACAAAGTAAGAACCCTGGCTCTCTGCTGAGTCTCTCAGTTAAACTTCTAAACTTCTCAAGTTGGCACAATGTATCAACCATAACAGACCCCAAAGCCATTTCAGAAAGGAAAAGACCCTATTCCTCCTGGCTACACTTCCATATTCTGCTGGGCACAGCCAGGAATATGCTCTATCAGTCCTGAGTGAACCCAAAATTCAATCATTTTGACAGTTAAGCTTAGCCATCATGCTCTTTTGCCTTCCATTTCCCCAGTTTTGGATGGAGTCAGGGATTTTTAGCAATTCTTAAGTCTCATTCTAAATCGAATGCAAATTTGTGGATTTATATCTAGCTGATTGAGAAACATATTGATATTCTAACACCAGTTCTTTTAGACTTAGAGACTATGAAATGTACAAATCAAATTATCTTTTTACAAGATTATTTTTTCCTCTAGGCAGTTAGATTAGCTTGTGTTTCAACTTACTCTCACTCCTCACTTGCCTCTGGTTTCCCTCTTGGTGTGAGCTGATGGTAGGCACTGAACTGACTGAGCAGCGATCACAGATGAGCTGAATGCACTCCCTTCAGAGAGCATAGCTAGACCTTTGCTCCTTACTGAACAATCCTCTTATGTCTTTGAGGAGAGAAGGCAGGTCTCTGCCTGGCGAACAAGTTCAGTTTAAAATCTCATGGGCAGGCAGGCAGAAACAGTTTTATCGCCTCTATTTTCAGAATCTCTTTTCAAATAACAATAATATACCCAAGAAGCACACAAAAAAGAATCTTCTGGGGTTAAAAGAACTTTTACCCTTTTAACCAAAAATACAAGTCAACGAGTCACTTTGTTTTTAAGAGTTTATTTTCAAATTTTAAATTCCATACTTCAGGAAATGTTACATTCTTTTGGAAGCAGGGAAGGAAATATTTTTATGAAATAGCTCTGTTCTATAAATACTAGTCTCATCTGGATTTGAAATTCTATTATAATGTATCACCCATATAAAATATGTGATGGAATTTCATTCCCCAAGAAATTGTGATTTAAAGATTATGAGAATAGAAATTATTTCATATATATACCATAAAATGTCTTTATTTAATTTCAAATGTACTGTGTACTATTAGTCTTTGTTATTTATCATGAAGAAGAAGAAAAGCTTTATTTATTTGGCTCCCACTTTTCATAATTCCCTACAAAACTTTGGTTCATATTCATGAAGGAAATTGAAGCATTTAGATTTTGATTGACACAATAGATTATTATAATTCAAATGAGGACATGATAAAGCATATTGTTTTATAAAGTGTAATTTGCTTATGGTTTCATAATTCTTAGAATAAATCTAAATTTGTGCCTTCTGATATTTAGGATGAGAGATGGGTTGGAAATTAAAATTAGATAAATCTGTAGAATTCAGATATTGTTATAGAAAATTAATGCATGAAATAATGCTCAGGACAGATAACTGCCTCTGAATACTTGGAAGTTGATGTGTTGTTTAATAAATCAAGTTGTTTTATACATAATGTAATCTCTGGATTGAGTTCTGGATTGAGGATTTTTCAAATGTTCTCATATATCCATTTAATGATCCCTTTTTCATAGGAATCATCAAAAAAGTAGGCACTAGTTTACCTGGATATGAGAGTAATGTTTAAGTAAATAATCATTTCTTTTGCCCCTCAAGTCTCTAGACATTTGCTGGAATTACAGGGGTCTGTCAAAAAAGAAGAAGAGTCCCCACAGAAAGCCACAGTCAGTGCCCTGCTATACTGCTACTAAGACATCAATGTCTTAGACTTTTCTTTCTTTCTTTTGTCTTTCTTTCTCTTTCTTTTTTCTTTCTTTCTCTTTCTTTCTTTCTTTCTTTCTTTCTTTCTTTCTTTCTTTCTTTCTTTCTTTCTTTTTCTGACACAGGTTTTTACTATGAAGTTCAGGCTGGCCTTGAACTCACATAATCCTTCTGCCTCAGCCTTCTGAATGCTGGGATTAAGGTGTGCAGCACCATACCTGACTTATGTCTTGCTCTTAAATAAATGACTTTTCTTCATGTATGGGATCAGTGATGTTTTAGATACTTTTCTTATTGCAGAGACAAAATATCCAACACCAACAAGTTAAGGGAGGGAATGTTTACTTGGCTCACAGTTTGTAGAGGTTTCAGTGCATAACTGGCTGGCCCTGAGGCGGGGTGGGACAGAAGATAAGCATTGCAGAAGAGAAGCAGTTCATGGCAGGGAGGAGGCTGTGAAGCAAGGGGCAGTCACAGTTCTTTCTGTTCCTTATGTTTTATCCAGGATATTAGAGAAGGTAACACACCCTTAATCCTAGTGCCCTTCATCCTAGCACTGAACTATGAATCAATCCCAGTGTCACACACTCTAGATCCAGCCACCTTGAAAAGCCCCACCTATGATTGCATGAACCTTTGCGGGGACATCTAGACACAAACCATAACAGGTACAATGAAATTATTTTCTGCTCAACTACTTGCCTTTGCTGTTTGAAATACTAGAAACAATCATATTAAAAGCCAGAAAAGCAAAGTTATTTATTCCTTAACAAGGTTATAAAATTTTTAAAGTGAATTATGGTGGCACATGCCTATAATCCCAGCAATCGGGAGGCTGAGACAGGAGGATCATTGCATGTTTCAGGCCAGGCTAAGCTACAAAGTGAGTTCAAGACCAGTCTGAACTGCATAGTGAGACCCTGTCTCAAAAATAAATCAATAAGCAAAATAAAATAGTTTTTAAAAATATAGCTCCTTCTAAGAAAAAAGAAAACTTTAAAAAGGAAATTTGCAAAAACAGTATTATATTTTGATTTTTTCTGAATAGTATAGGAACTTTATTTATTTATTTTTTATTTTATTTTAAAACATTTTTAAATGCATTTTTTAGGAATTATACAGAGTTGAGTCTCTAATAATTTTAAGTTTCTAAACAAAATATTTAAATTCAGAAATCAAATAGGAAAACTAAAATAGTTATCTTAAAGTTTGTCTGATAGTACTAGCCTGATGTAACCATTTGAATAAAAGTCCTAAACCTTTACTAAATAAAAGAGGCTTACTAAATCAATGCAAATATCTACCTATATATATTTTATACATGCATATGTACTTTATATATAAATACAAATAAGTCACCAGTCACTATGTATATAAACATGTGTATAACAAGACATCCCAAGTAGCAGATACAAAGATACAAAATTTATATAAGAGATTTGGTGAAATGGGAGGAAATTGTTCAAGGGAGAGCAGGGGAAAGGGGAGGGGGAACAGAAGGAAGGGAACAGAAAAATGGGAAGAGGAGGATAAAATGAAAGCAAAGCTTTGTAAATGGTGAGAAGAGGGAGAGAGGAGGGAAAAAAAACCAAATCAAGGTTCATCATGTACAGGCACAAGTTCCCTATGATGAATGTGATCACTGCATATACCTAAATTGTACGAATAAGCTTAAATTTTAAAAAAACAAAGAAATGAGAAACTAGACCAAAGTCTGTCAAGAGAGGTGGTAAAAATTAAGGCAACCTGAGACTATGCAGTACAAGGAAAAATAATAAGTCCCATAATCCCTAAAATCTTCACTTAATTGTGTCACATTAAGATAAATGAGTATAATGATAATAATACTTCTTTTTAAAGATTAATCCATTGAAATTTTACCTATGAAGAACAAAACAAGCTACTTTTATGCAAATTTAACTTTTAAAATATATCATTCTATAGACTTACAGATTTTTCCGGTAAAATACTACAACCACATTTTGAAGTTAATTCTAACTCCGGCTGAGTGTGTGACAAAGCAGTTAATGCACATCGTGTGAAAGGGACCTCACCTGACTTCTTAAGAAGGTTTCACTATAAGAAACCTTATTCAAAGTACAGTCTTAAATGTTGTTTGTGGATTATTTTTTGTTTCATATGAAAATACTTTTTTCACTGATTAGTGAAAAGATTTGCTTTTTTCCTCCTATTAATTATTATATAAATGTTAGCTATTATTATAATTTCAACAAATACTTGTAGCTGAGACATTAGTAAATTAATGGAGTTGGTGAATTCATTGGGCAATTTCACACTTTTAACATTACTTAGCCTTCAATAAAATCAGTTTCTTTCAAGCCATAACTGTTATGCTAATAAAGTAGATTGTTAATCATTGTCATAGACCTTGTATGAGAGTCGCACTTCCCATACTGAGAGGCCCGGATTGGCAGGACTGACAGACACAAATGGAGCTATTGAAGAGGAAGGGGAAATATGATATTTATTTATATTTATTTTACAATAAAACATTGCATATTAAAATCTCTCCCATTAGAATACAGGTTGACAATGTTGGTGCTCCTTGGTGTATAAATCAGATCCTATTCCTAAAGGTGCTACTAGCTCTTGTTAGAAAAATGTGGCCTCTAAGGATACGTAGAAGCAGTGTTTATTGTAAATGATTTCCATTTCTTTTGCCCACCTATGCGAATGTGTGAATTATGTTAACAACTAAATCCCCACTCACATTACCCATTACACACTTTATATTGCATTTAATATGATGTAAGCACAGGTGAAAAACAAAATTTTGAAATAGATGTTAATTCATCTAGATCTAGAACAGTTTCTGTTTTAACTAGCTGTTAAAGTTAAAAGGAATAATAAATTAATTAAATATAACAACAAACCTGTTAAAGCTTTAAAATTATCAAGAAGATTTTTTAGTAGTGTATGATTAATTATGAAACTGAGTAGCAAAAGTTAAAATACTACGTATCATCATAAAATATTAGTTGTAAAATTCACTTAGCACCACTGGAAAACAAGAAAATTCTAAAATTTAAAGAAATATTTTAATAAGTGTATTTAGAACAATGTGTTAAAGTCATGCATTCATTTGTGAGTTCTTCTATACAATGTCAGAGAAGTATGGATATATTTCCACAGCCACACTCAGAAGACTGAGTGCCACACATTGTTTTAGCTCTTCATTTTATAACAATTACTTTTATAAGTTACTAAAATAAAGAAGTATTTAAAAGATACCTTATTGACAATAACAGTTTTATAACTTTACAAAAATATATACAGGACATACCTTGAGTTGAATTAATAATGTGGTTATATGTACTTAATGTAGATTGAAATTAAATAAATAAGAGGCCTATAAATTCTTGGAGTTATTCTACCAAGAAAAACACCAGCCTGGATTTAAAGAACAGAACAAACATTACAATGACTATTGTATTACCAATGCTCAATACTAACAGCATATATCACAATCCTCATTGATTATAAAGTTATATTTCCATATGATGTTTTAGTTGTAGCCTAGGATAATAAGAAAGGAATTAACTCCCAGAGAATGGATTCAAGAATTATGGGGAGCCGCGGACTAGGAAATTTTCTTAAGAAGTCAAATTAGAGGCCAATCAAGGAATGTTCTATGTTATCAAGATAAAAGCTCACTTTTGTACATAGCTAATGTGACTTGACATTACTAAATACAAATGATTCCTAAACAATACAAATAATTATTCAACACAAGCAATTGCTGCATATTTCCTGATCTGAATCAAGTGTTCTAACAAGTATGCAATTCCTGCCCTAGTACTATGAATATGGAATGTCTGACAGGTGGAATGGGGCTTCCTGAATTGCTAGAATGACTGAGACCTAAGATTTTGAGCTCAAGGTAGGCAATAGGTGAGATGTTAAAGTATTTTCTCTTGGGAGGAGATAAATTTGTCTGGGTAAGATGGGGACAGTTTTCTGAATAGCAGACTGAGAAATCCTATCATAGTTCTCCAAAATTCAGTTCTCCTGCCCTGCTATGATTCTTCCTGTCATGAAATCTGATTTGACTACATTTTGCTTTTGAAAAGAAGTATAAACATAATTGATGAAGACAGAATCTTTATATGATAGGCCATGCTCTTGTATTCACTTTTTTCATTGAAGCCTGCCATCTTCTGAACAGTTCCTGGTCCATCAATGTGGTCTACTGAGAGAATAAATTTTGTAATCCAGACTTACATAAAGATGTGTGCTGAACATGTAGCATGAAGAATTAATAAGATATTGCTTTTTTAAATCACTAAAAACTTTTGGGATGATTTTTGTTTCAACACACTCTATCCTATTCCAACATGTATGCTCCAAACAAGTAGCAGATAAAGCTTCGATGGCTTACACATTTCACTGTGAAAATACATAAGTGAACTTAAAGTTTAAATTCTCAAAAGTAGAATTACTAAAGAACATAAATATAGTACTTTTGATAGTTATGATTAAGCAGCACTCCATATCAGTGATATCAGTTTATATCTTTGATTAGCAGTTTATGAGACGCTTATTTATTGTAGAGATTTGCTAAGAAAATGTATATCAAAATTTCAATGGTCAATCTGGAGAGTGAACAATTTATCTCAGAATTTAAATTGCAATCTGAAAATGAGTAAGAAAGTAAATACTTATGAAACTAATATCCTATGGAGAAATATTTTATAAAACATACTTCAATATATTTCTATTTTTATGTGATTTTGAAGTACAAGTATCATCAAAAACTCTCTAATCTTTTACAGCATTATACAATGTAAATATTTGGAAATACAATTTTTTCTAGCATAGTTTAAACTTTTCCATATGAAGAGTTCCAATGAGTTTTGAATCAAAATTTTAAAAGAATACACATTTTATTGTTTGGAAAAACTGATAATTCATCTTAGAAAAGGTATACATTTATTCAAAAAATTAAAGTATCAAGGAGAAACAATGAAATTAGTAGATCCATAAATAGTATTTTACACAGTTCAGGATTTATTAGTAGAACAACACATTAAGAACTTGCTAACATATGATACTTTTTCTAACGTAACAGATGCACATTTATATATAAAAGAGATGATAGTGAGTATTATCCATTTTCACTTGGGAATAATATGAAGATATCAACTAGTGAAACTTTTATTAAAGTGTATTGGAGAACTTTTCCGGCAATTCTTTTTTCTTTTTGACAAGTAATAATTGTATATTCATAAGTTACATGTGTTGTTTGAATCCATGCATACATTGTGAAAAGATTCCATCACAGTAATTGTCATATCCATCACTTTACCAACCTATTTTTTGTGATGAGACTGTTAAAATGTACTTTTTTGTAATTTTGAAATATACAACACATTAATATTAAATTGGTCACCATGTGATGTGATAGATCACTGAAAGTTACTCCTCAGTCTAACTGAAGCTTGATGCCTTTGGATCAGCTTCTCCACTTCCTGAATCCCTCCTCCCACCAGCCGCTGTGCACTACCTCTACACTTATTCTATAAAATCAGCATATTTAGATTTCACATCAGAGAGCTCAGCCAGCATTCTAAGACATGAAAACAGAAATACAATATTTAAGAATTAGAAAATATAAATCTGCTATTATTCATAGATAATAAAACTATGGATACAGAAAATCCAAAGGTGAATAATTATAATTAATGAATAAGTTTAGCAAGGTCGGTGGGTATATACATATATAGTATGTCTGTATTTCAACAACAAAGTTAAAATTATATTTTAAGAAACTCTCAGCTAAATAGTTGTTGGGGAATGCTACTAGTTATCAGTGCGTGCAACTCAGCAAAAATGCTAGGAAATAAATAAAACGTGTAATATACCTACAACAGAATTTTTCAAAAGTAACACTATAAATCTGCCTGGGGGAAAAGCTACAACTCTATAAAAATGCAAACTATCTTATGAATAATTTTCATTTTGATGGCATGTTAAGCTGATAACATTCCAGACAATGCTAACATTGTGAATTATATCAAATATAATATTAAGATTTAAAAAATAATATAATACCAGTTTGAAAAATTAAATTAGGTCTTAATGTATATAAGGATTTAGCATATATATTGCTTGTAATATTTAATATTATGAAGATGACAATCTTTTACAAATTGGATTATAATTTCCTGTAATATTTCCTCCACTCTTCTGTGTGAAAGCTAACAGGTTGGTTTCAATTTCCATTTTAGATGAAATGTAAAGCAGGGTAACTCAGATAACAGAAAAAGGATTTGGTCTGTGTTCTTTCTCCTCCTCTGATGAAATGAAGAAAGATTTCATTTCCTTTGGAATACATATTTTGTCAAAAATACTTTTACACCCTTTTGTCTGTTGAGTGTTGCTGCCCTGATTGGAATAGTCCAAAACTACTTTTATGTCTAGAGTCTCTTTACGTGCTTCCTCAGGTGATGCCGGGATGGTGCAGTTTGTTGGAAGCTTACTAGATAAGCCTATGCACAAACACTCCTGATCCTAATTTGCCATTTGGGTCAAATAATTAATCACTGATCCAAATTATGTATTTCACTGAATGATATTTTACTAAATGATATTTCCATTGCCAGGAATTCTAATTACAGTGGATGAAACCCTTCCCAACTCGGACCTTTAATCTTCTATTTAATCTAGGTGGTTCTGTTCTGTTCTCAGTGGGAAAGTTACTGTCCCAGTCATTTTATATTTCATCAAAATCTCAATCTCAACTTAAAATCATTTTCTGGGATGCTCTGTTAGACTTCTCATTCTAAATTGAGTATTTTTCCTCTAAGTTCATTTATCTCTTATGGTACATTAGTACTATAACTGCTGAATTATGGGAATTTTATATATATTATATATATATATTATATCTGTATTACACGAATTTTAAACTCCATATATTTATTAAGCTCAACTGAAAATACAAATACACTCTGATGGCTGAAAAGAAATATAGTTTCTCATAAAGTACAGATTGATTGATTAATACATTAAAAATACCTAATATGTACATCCCCTGTTCAGATAGCTCACCCATGAGCCCAAATATCTTCTATTCTCTCTATGACTGTGTATCTCTTGCGTTTGTGGTAAAAGGAGAAAGAATAAGGAATATGCATGGGAGGACACTTGGGCTAGGCATGGAACTCATACACATCGCTCTGGTTATATTTCCTCAGAACTCAATTACATATCCCACTTCACTTCAAAGGAAGGTGTGAGAAATGTAGGCTAGTCGCAGATTCCAGATTAAAGCCTCTGAAATAGAGTTCAAGTCAATTTAATTGCCTTTTCTAACACTTTCTCCTTTACTCTAGTCCTAATTTCCTTACTTATGTCCCCCTTCACTCATTCTCTAAATCTAAATGCAATGAAAACAGTCTTTCATAGTCGCTCAGAGTCCGAGGGAGACCAGCCAGCACTGCCAATACTCTGTGGACTGCGAATGTTTCTGGATGGATCTGGTTTTTTTTTTTTTCCCTGCTTCTGTTTAAAAGGACTGCCATGAATAAGATCATAAATGTTTCTTACATAACCTAGTTTGAAAGTCAAGTAACTTATTTTACTGCCTTTCCCAGTAAAAATCTGCCATAGTACTGTGATGGCAATGAAATCTCCCATTCACAAATCTGATACTAACACTCTCTTAACTGAATCCTCATTATACAACTTCTGTTTACACAGATCTCCATTTCCTAAGGATTAAAATTAAATCTCAATACAGTGTGCAATGCTTCTCATAATAAAAAAAAAATCCATCTCCAACAGATTTTCTTCTTCTCTTTACTTCTCAAGACAGCAGACACAGGCTGCTATTTCCTACCCTTGAATAAAACATGCAATTTTAGGTTGTGTGTGCTATCCTTTCTATGCCAAAAATGTCCTTTCTCCTTTACCCTACTCTCATTTGCTTTCTCTGGCTTCTTGATGTAAATTTCCTTCCAGGCAAAGCTCAAATATCATATCCTTTGCAAGACTTCTCTTTCTAAATGTTCACAATCTTAATCAATCACTTTTTTTCCCTTTTTGCTCTCACAGAAAATGTTTATAGCTTTCTTACAGCATTTACCATTGCACACTTGCATTGTAGTTATTTGTGTATGTGTCTCTTTTCCTTCTGCAGTAGACTGTGAGATTCTTGACAGTAGTTACAGCATCTTATTCATCTTTGTATCTCCAGTGTGATGCAAATTACATACTTGTGGTTCTAAATTTTAATATTCTAGAGACTGGCTCATCATTGCTTTACACAAAAATGTAAACAACACCTGTGGGAAGGGTGTCCTTGATTTTTAGAAAAGAGAGCTTAGAAATAATTCTCAGGAATTAGAAGAACATTCTGTAAGCAAATAGGAGAATCCAGAAATTAGAAAAAAAAATTTAATATATGATAAATTCAATCACCTAAATAAGTCTTTTAGAAGACTATTGATCTACAAGTGATTGCTTATGTTTTAAAGTGATACGACCTATGTAATGTGAAATTTATAAGAAGACACAATAATATTTTTAAATTCTATGTATGTATTCTTCAGGAGGTGAGTGCTCTATAGGTCAAGAATATGTTTTATATACTTATGAGAGAGGGAGAAAAACGCTACTGGAAAATATATGGATGAATATGAATTTGTCTTTAAAGGACTTATGCAAGTAAGACAGGTAAGGCTGTTTGTCAGTGACTGACAAGTAATACATGAGCCCAAGGTTGGTAGATGGTAGAGTTAGAGGTGAGAACAACCTTTATTTAACAGGGAAGGCCAACCTTTGCCTGTCCCAGGACCTACTCAGCCCAGTCTAACTAGTCGTGCCTTACGCAAGGAGGATCCATGAAACATTCCGATTCCATCAGCAGCTCGGTATTGTCTGCATTTTAACTGCTGAAGATGTGTTGCGCAGTATTTGGGTGTGGACCCTGCACAGTCACTTGGCCTTGAGGGTTAAAACCTTGGCTCCCCCCTGCGTGTGTGTACCTTGGTTCATATGACTGAGGTTCTGCCTCAGCAACTCTCCCTGGTGTCCCAGTTGTCCTCGGCCGCTCGTGAAGCCTGCGTTTTTCTCTGCAGACTCTGTGTCCTAACCGTGTCTGGAGCCCTGTCCGCGGTGCTGAACGAAGCCTTTTCTGGCCTCCACAGTCTGGTTAGGATCCCCAGAGATGCTTGCTACTTGAGGTCTAATTTTATTTATCACCATCTTCCTCTGCTCCGTACCTGTGGTTCAGAATATTGTTTGAGCTCCAGTTTTTGACCTGGCTATATCAAAGAAGATTTTCTTTGAACTTTGAGTGGCCTGACCTTGCCTTCCAATACACCTACAGAAAGGGCTACATCTACAGTCTGTTTCCTCAGCTTCTTTGTTTTTTATTATCTGCCTAGCTCCTTTCCAGTGGAGAGGACCTTGATGTAAGTTACCTATCCAGTTTTGCCCTTGGTTACTATAGTGTGGTTTCTGTTTGTAGGGATCACTGCCCCATCTAAAAGGTGACAAAATTAGCCCCCGGACTCCTCTCAGATTAGGGGCATGCATGTCCCACTGTGAGCATGTTCTCCCTAGGTTGGTGAGTCTCTCCAGACATGTGAAGACACTGAGTAGCTTTCACTGGTGTTTCTGCAGGTCGGCAAGCCTGTCTATCTCTGCTGACACGCCTCATGAATTATTAAATTTGTAGCTACTTTCTTTCTTTCTTTTACCTTCTTCACACTGTCAAGGTAAAGGTACAAAACTCTCAAAAAGGAAGTATCACAAATTAAGAGGTGAGCTTACAAAGTTTTGTCATTGAATCTCAGTTCAAAAACTAGTCGTGTTCCTTTGGACAAATCCTCTGTCCTCTCCAAATTTCAGACTTCTTATCTGTACAATGGGGATAGTAATATCTCTTACTTTGTTGCAAAAATGTAAAAACAGGATTAAAGTAAAGACTTATTATAATACTTGGTATATCTTGAAAGCTTTGTATATATCAGATATGCATATACTAAGGGTGTAAAATGTTTGTAAAATGAATAACCAAGACAAAATAAGTCCCTCAAATAGAAAAGCAACTCCAGAGATTTCTCTTACAAGAGAATGCAACCTAAAAGGGACACTATGCTCATGTAAAATGCAGGAAGATATTTTGATATAATGAAATTTGAGTGCTGGAGGTGAGTTGCCAGAAAAGCATTGTTTCTTTCTGTTAGCAAGACAAAAGAAACAGCTGTATAATCAAATGTGTAAGACAAAATAAAGTGCAAGTAGTATGAAATAATAAGTAATTAAAAGCAATAAACTGCACAAACACAATAGCTATACTTTAGACCAGCCTGTTTACTATGATTCTCTGTGCTGGCAAGAACGTTTTTGTCCTGCAGGGCTGGCATTCAACTCTAAGAACTGAGTATTTGAATTTTGTTTAGGACCATTAAAGACACAGATATTAGTCAGTTAGTTGCCTTTACCTTAGGAAAGTGCTCTGCTCTTGCTACAAGTGTATGGAACATGCACTAGCAGTATGAAAGTCATCTGGAAGTTTGTTACACATATGTTTTCTCAGTCCATGCTACCAACATGCTGTGTGCTATCAAGATCTCTAGGAGCTGTACATACACAATGGGTTTAGAGAATTGATAGTCAAATTGTTTTCTCCCATATGGTAAGTCTATTAAGATATATAATGTCCCAGGATGCTTTAGAGAGAATGGAGTTACACTTTTGCACAAATAAATGCCAAATTACACACAATTTTTGTGAAGGGTCTTTCCTTTTTGAAATCAAAGATCAAACTGAAACTACTAGTTAAAGACCTAACAAATATTAAAAGGCCATTCTCTAATTTTATTAGATTACCTGAATAATTTGCAAGAGTAAACTTCATGGTTAAGCTTTACAATGGAGGACAGTGTCTTTACAATGGAGGGCATCATTCTCAGCTTCCCTGATAGCTAAGGGACTCTGGGCAGAGAAAGATTTCTACCAACGGATGGTGATATCTCCATCACTTCTTTAGAGATGATTGGCTTAACTTCAACTTTTTGTCTTTCCTCTTAATCAAGAGCTAGAATATGGACACAAAGATGAATCCTACTTCACTGTTGCCTTTGAGGGAGCCGTGATGAAATAGAACACCCTGAATTTGAATTTCTGCAACACTTCACTGAATATTGTGCACCACCTACTCTGGATTATGTGCTTCTTTCAAGAGGGAAACATTTGTTTCTCTGCAGTGTAATCTCTCTCCCTCTCTCCCTCTCTTGCTCCCTATCTCTCTCCCTCTCTCTATCTTTTCCTCTCTCCTCTCTCCCTCTTTCTCTAGGTTAGTTGTGACCTCTATACTGATGAGAAGGAAGTAAAGCTCAGTGTACAGTTGATGTGCCGCATTTCTACAAGTAGCCAACAGGTTTTAAGCTGGTATGGAATCTTCTACTATATAGTTAAAAGACAATGAGATTTCTGAAAAAGAAACTGTAACTTGGGAATATTTTGCAACTTTAAAATAAGAGGAACACCCATATGGAAAAAGAGATGTGTTGATTTATATTTCTCTAAATTTTTTGTGACAAGTGATAAAATGTTTTTATAGTTAAAGACTCAAGGATTGCAATTATCAATCAGGATAATCAGTGATGTAGAGATAAAAGATGTCTGAATATTTGATGGCTTTTTTTTATTACTTTAGTCCTTTAGTTGCTTATATTTAAATTCCATTGACATATGGAACTATTTTCATAAAAATTCAAAAAAGTCAATGTATAACTTCTATTAATCCTTACCATTAGCATTTTAAAATTCTATTTTTCTACAAGCCCTGTGGATTGTTGTGCTATTGTTTTGTGCTTTTATCATTCATCTTTAAGACCACTTCTGTTTTTGCTTTCATATCTTTTGCACTCTTTCTATCTTATCTTATTCACACTTTTTGCCAAGCTATCCGTTAAAGTGATTGACACTCATCTTCTGCTCATCTGTGAATGCTAGGAGGGATCAAGCTTCTCTTGGAAAAATATAGTGTTCTTAGGATAATCTTAGGAACAAGTTTGTATTACATTGTTCTGAATACTATCAATGTAATGAAGTAATGCCTTTGTCATGAGGTTACAGTTGCTTTACCAAATTTTATTTCCTCAGAACTTCTTTTGTAAACTATTGATGCACTGACTAACAGAAGCTTTTATATATTATAAAAAAATCTCTAGTTAGGACATTATTTCAGTTTTTCTTGGTCTAGCAGTGCAGAATCTCTCCAGTTGTCATTGAAAACTCAATTTGATTTTTAAAAGAAGTTATATCAACAGGATTGAAAACAGCAGGTCTATCATACATCTATGTCCTATGAAATTTCTCTAATTAATTAAATTATTCCATTTAATTGTTATTTCTTTAGATTTCTTTCTTTTTACTATTTTTAAATGAATGTATTCTTCATACTTCTGTATCACTTCTAAACTTTTCAGATTTCATGGTTCAGAATTTCAGTTTATTTTGCAAATCTGTATAACTAATTTTTCTTAAATTCACTAATTAACATCATATTTTAATTAGATTAAAGAAAATTGGTAGTAATTATAAAATGTTTAATATCTGTAATAGTAATTATAACTTTTTAATATCAAGACCAAGGTTGAGATAGCTTATATTCATGGTTTATCATGAACATAAACAATTACCTTCGGCTTTTAGTTGAAAACATCAAACTACATACACATTTATGCCTTTTTCATTTCTTAAAGAAGGAAGATGTTTTCCCTAAAGAATTCACTGTGTATAGATGTCTACCAGTACCTACCTTTCTCCAGAGAATCAAATCGGCGCAATTCAGAGAGGCACAAAATGAAGCAGTCACATGCTTTATTCACCCATGTTGCAATCCCTTTATTCAGTCTGAACTAAAGTTTTATAAAATATTTGTCAGCAAACAGCTTTGCAGGTCATGTTTTGTTTCATACATAATGGCCTTAGCTCTGCATTGAGGATTTCAAATGCACTCATTTGTTAGTGTACGTGTACCACTATTTAGCTCCCCTCTTTGCTTCCCTCTAAATACTGATGTACCTTTGGGTCCCACAAAGTTAATTTTTCTTGAGTGTTGTCTAATTTATGCAGAAATTCCTTCCATGAAGCTAAACTCAGTAAGATAAATGAGAACATATGGAAACACAGGTGCTTTTGCCCCGTGAGTAAATTATACCTACATAAGGCATTAATTGTAAAAGGAAACTCTTACATTAAACCAGAGACTAGGACTAGGGCATGCATGGAATTATGCATTATGAGCTTATACTCTTTAATCTTTATAAATTATATCCACTCTAAGTGAAATACTATAAGAATCTGTGTGTGTGTGTAAATGTCTCTCTTAAAGCAATAATTTTATAAGGTTCAAATATAAGAAATATGAACAATGTACATGAAACAGCAATGAGTGTCATGTCAAAGTCACTGTTCTTTTCATTTTGTGATGGTAGTTTATGACAATTTTATCAAAATAAGAAAAGCAAACAATCAGCATAGCGTGTAAGTGAGTTCACTCTATGCCAGGTATTAGAAATATTTACTTTTTCAAAGTAACTTTTTAATTTTTTTATTTTGAAGAGTATATAACAGAATAAAAGTAATCAAAACAAACAAGTGTAAAAGATACAGGACTGAAAACATTATGAAATCAGCAATAGTTACCATAATGCCCCTTGATGTCTTCAAAACAGCTGCAAATAATTTCAGACATAGTAAAAATCAAACAGAACAGAATAAAATAGAAACAATAAAAACAAAACAATGAATGTGATAAAGGACTTCAAATCAAGCCAATAGTAAATCCAAAATTGCTATCATAATATATCTTGCTATCCTTGAAATAGCTTCTCCTGTGATGGGATTTAACATAATCAAACAAAACAAAAGAGAATAAAACCCAATCCAACAAAACAATGTAAATGACATAGGACCTCAAAACAAGACCATACGGTATCAACAATGGTTGCAACCTTCAGAAGGAGACCCCCCTGCCAGATGTCACACTGCTTAGTGATATCCTCTGAATCTATGATCAAGACTACTGGCCCTAGACCTGCAATGTTAGTGAAACACCAAAGAACCACAGGCATCCAACTGCATTTCATCTCAGTAGCTATCATCACAGCCTGTGTTTCTCCGGACAAAACAACTTTTGACTTGCAGAAACATTTTAAGACAACTATTTAAAATTTCTATATAAACTTCAACTAGAGTCCCTACTTATTGAGATTTTTCCTATTTTTTTTATCTTTCTGCATATATTTTTTCTGATCCATAGGACAATACATTGAAGACATATCTATATTCTAATGAATTGTTTTATATTTTCTAAGAAAAAGATCATCCTCATCCATAGTAAAAATATTGTTTGAAATTAACAAATTAGTATTAATATGGTACTGTCATCTAAACTACAGAGCTTATTAATATTAGCTTAAATTCATCCCAAGAATGACTGAGACAAAGCTTTGGTATAATGACACAGAATCTGGGAAGCACTTATTGCCTGCCCTTTTACAGCAATTCTCCAATCTTTTATTTCCTCTCTTTTATAATTGTGACAATTTTGAAAAGTATGGACAGCTATTTTATAAAGTATGCAATAGTGATTTCAAGTTTCTTTGTGATCACATTTGGATGACTCCTCATTGGCACAATTGCTATGGAAGAGGTGTTGTGTTCAGAGTGCTGCTTGTGTATTGTTTGGTGGATTTTGCAGGCCTGGGGCCAGCAGTTTGAGCATCTCTTGGGAGGATGACAGTATGCAATGTAGCAAATATGGGGAATTTCCTTCTATCTTGTCTTTGAGGCCCAATGTTATTCTCAGTGTTTTGCTTTATTCTGATTGGTTGTTTTGCTTTATTCAATATTCTGTTTTGATTGGTTTTATTCTGTTTTGTTTTTGGTTTGATTTTGTTATACTTGATGGAATGGTCAATTATTGTGAAGATAACAATATACACTATGGTAGCTATTGTTGTTTTCCTAGTATCCTGCTTTGAAGTTCTGTACCAATTCTACTACTTTGCTTTGATTGACATTGTTCTGTTTTGTTTTGTTGGGTTTTACTATCTTTAAAATTAAAAAAAAAAACAGAGTGTGGCTTATCAGGGGCACAGGACCATCTTTCAGTCCTACTTTTGAAAGTATTGGTCATGCGCTTAAGGAGTTGTCTGCAGAGTATTTGCATTTTTTATTTTGCAGTTTATTAGCATTTCTTGAGAAAATAGTTTGAGGGTGTATGTCTTATTCTCCATCATACTTGTTTAATTTGTGATCATTTATTGACATAATTAATCAGTATGTTAATTATCAAAATGCAATTTTCCAATGGTATCATTATTGCTAGATTCATAAATTAATATTTTTATGTAAAAGGCTAGAAAGGGAGAAGATGCACAAATATACACTCAGTACAGCTTGGTATTTGTTTAAATAGTTTCTAATCTTTGATAATAGAAGAGTGAAAATCCTGGGTTCCAAATCTGCCTGTGTTTAAAATTCCAGCTCTGCCCAGGAGGTAGGACACTCCTGTAAAGATGATGTGGTATTTGAATTTAAAACCTGTGTAATCTGGGCAGTTGAAATGTCTTTTAAGTGCACCAGTGAGATAAATGAAGTGAATGGATCTCAAAGAGATTGGAGCCTGGAAGGAGAGATGGAGCCCACAAACTATGGGACTATTGTTCACAGCATGGAAGTACAGACACAAAAATAAATAGAAAGGAAAAGCTAAAAACTAAAATAAATTCTTTACAGTCAAATGTGAACCTTCCTATTAGGTGAGAGTTACTGAAAGTATCAGGAACCACAAGAGTCAGTAGCTATTTGAGAATATGTTTGAAGGGTGTATCTGTAAGATTAGAAACAGGAAAGAGACCACAGTGGCACAGATGTGGAAATAGTTATTGGGTGCTAGTAAATGTTAAGCTAGAGCTCATTTGGTTTCTTACAACTTTCTGTTATATTAATCACATTTTTATGATTGCTACTGGTGGAATGACAGTTAAGTCTCCTTTGGCTTTATTTTAAGCAAATATTTGTTGTTGCTTGTGGACAAATAACCACAGGACATTTTCCATTGTGCAGAATTCAGGAAATGTTGAATTATCTGTGATACAATGTGAAGTCTAGTTAACACTGAAGAGAGGGCAGGAAACAAGCTTCACAGACGAAAAGGTAAGAAATGCTAAGGGCAAGTCACCCCTGGGAATCAGGCACTCAAGGCACAAGGGAGCTCAAGGCTAGTTCAGGAGACCCAAGGAAATACCTTTTTCTCCAGGTTAAGAGAGTTTGTAACTTTCCTAAGTAACATTCATTTAAGGAAGAGGAATCAGATCCCATCCTCAATATATCTGTCTTCAGCCTGAGTAATGACAAAATATGAGTTCCAAATGTCTTTGGTTTGTGAATCTCTATGATTCTCAAATGTTCATTCCTCTATATTTCTCTGCTTGGCCTTTTAAAAGTTTGTTGCTTAGAAGAAGGCAATGTGAGAGTATGGAGTGATTTTGTAAATTCACAAAAGTGAGGACTACAGAGGGATCAGAAACAACTAACTCCTGAAATCTCTCCATGTCTACCACAGATAATACTTCTGAGCTGCTTTATGAGCTCCAGTTCTACACTTAGGATTCGGGTACAGTGGAATTATGAGATGGTGGCAAAATAATTTTTAATTAAGGATAACAATATTCAGAAGTGCCACAGCAGGAAATCATTTTGGTACTGTTCAGATTGAAGGGGCAAGGGCTGTGAGTTTTTGCTTTATAGGCAAATTAAAGGACTACATACATTGATATCATATTACTGTATCATACCAATCCGTTTATATACTTGTATAGCTTTTTGTCATCTAAATATTTTTATTTCCTGTAATACATTTGATAACAGTTTTATTACAAGCAGTAATTTGAATATGAACTGACAGTAATTCTGAGAATTATATATGAATTTTGACTCTGCACTTTTCAAGTAAGCCTATTTTAAAATGCTCTTGTTTAAAACTTTAGTAGTTGTTAATCCAAGAAAATACCAATTCATTAGAGACCACAAAAGCTTTTACTGCATTTTTAAAGTCTCAAATCCTTTAAACCTATTTTTTTCTTCATTTTAGTAGCATGAGTAGCAAGACCCATATCTGGTCACCAGATTTTTTGCAAGATATTTTTTTCTCAAAATTTTAGGCAACATTTTTATAATGGTCTCTATAATAAGGAAATACATGTGGAAAAGAGTCAAGTGTTAAATAAAGCCATGCAAATTATCCATCTGGAAGGAACAAGAATATCTTGTCTAATATTTAGCTCAATAGTCTTACAGTCTCATAAAGAATCTGCATCTTTTAGCCTTTGCAATATTCCGATATAATAGACCAATCTTTATGTTTCCTCAAGTGAACAATTTCACTGGGTTGAGAAAAAAATTATTTACAAAATCCTTCATAATCATCTCATCAAGTTGAGAAAATTGCTTTGGAAATTATAGCTAAACTGCTAAGGAGTGCTTAAAATACATTTAAGAAAATGTTTTAATATTACACACTGCGATTTTCCCCAAGCAGTGATGAGAACTCACCATGATTGCATGAACATGCACGGGGTGCACATAGTTATGAGCTCTGCTTATGATGGTGATGAGGAAGGTTGGAACTATCTTAACAGCTGAGCACTGTCATTAGATAGGCAGGGAAATTATCAAAAGCAGATGACAGAGTTTCTACCATTTCAGGAGGAACTCCGACATTCCTCCTCCTGTGGTTACCTGCCCGGCATTCTAAGTACATAACTTCAAATGTTAAGAAGGAAGAAGAGAAGAGAGGAGAGGAAAATAAGAAAATGCACCATCAAACTCACTCGCCAGCTCGCAACCACCTCTTTCCACAACAGATGATATAGGCAACTGCCTTGAAGCTAATATGAGGCATTATAGAAATCAACGTTGCATTACTATGTATTGCCTCCATTACCTTATTTGTTATTGGTCTTATTCAATACTATTTTGTTTGACTATACTTGGCCAATTGGTAAGGGCATTTAGTTTGAAGACAATAAGAGGTATTACAAGGGGAACCGAGGAAGGAAGCTATGGAAAAAAGACATAGTTTTAAATGAGGGTATTCATAAGATAGTTTAAAAGTCTATACTACTAAATACATTAACTGGTGAGAGAGAACAGTTGATATTCATATGATCAGATCAATCCTACATGTCTTTATCTATTAATCTGAACAGCCCCCTTAATGATAATAATATACAATGTTGCAACCACTGTAAAATTCCAACCATCTAAATTCCTAAACCTATAATTTTACAGTATAGGATATGCTGTTGTTGTTAGTTGAATCCTTTAGTTTTTTTGTTTCTCTTAAGTATGACCATTCTATTATCCTTTATTGGTTTCACTCTGAACTATTTAGCTTGATTATATTAGACCTGATATTATGGGTAGTTATTTCAATGATAACAAGAGGTACTCTAAGGGGAAAGGAAGAAAGGAAGGGAAAAAGAAAAAGACATAAATTTATAAATATGCATAAATAAGACAGCTAAAAAAACTGTATTACTAAATACATTAGCTCTTGAAAAAGAAAAATTAATATTCCTGAATTGATAAACTTTGCGTGTCTATGTCTGTCAATATGACCAACCCCTATCAAGGTAACGATATGTAATATTGTAACTACTGTCAAACTTCAACCACCTCAGAGTGTAAACCTACAGTGTAATTGTATCAGATCTGTCGTTGTTGTTGTTGTTTGTGTTTCCTGCTTTTTGTTTCTATCTTCTGTATCTACTTTCTTTAAAGAAAAAAAAGAAAATGCACCATCATTTGTTTATGAATATTGTTAGAATTACTTTCACATTTATGGTCTTACATGTTCTAATGCTTCTAAATTTGTGCTGCAGCAGTTTCTTGTCATTTATCCTCACTCCAGTTGAGTGGAGCTCACTGCGAAAGCCTGTGCTTTCCTCCTGGGGGTCTTTACTCAGGAGTTCACCTCCTTCATATCAGTCCTCTCTCCCTAGCAGCCAGCCACTGTTCATTGCTGTAGATGGCCTCATCAAAGCACTTAGTTTTAGTGAGGTTTGACAAATGATCATCGCACTCATACATAGACCTGATCTACAGCCTTATCCATTATCTTTATAATAAACATGCTCCCACTCTTCACTCCCCTTTACACACAGTGCTCTAAAATAAAAATCAGTCTGCTCTTTCCACTTTCTAGGATTTCATGTAAACAAATTTGCGCAGTATTTATCCATTTATATCTGGTGTATTTTGCTCAGGATATACTTTTTAAAATCATGTAGCATCAAGTGTGACTATTTCATTTTAAAATCATGTAGCATCATGTGTGATTATTTCATTTTTAAGCCATTGTATAGTTATTATCAAAATTTATTTATCTGTCTGTGTATTGTTAGACATTTTATTGTTTCCAATTTTGAAATTATAAATGCAGCTTCTAATGAGAATGCATATAAAAGTTCTTGTGTGATTATATGCCTTTATTTCCCTTTGGAAATGTCTAGGAAGAGTATTGATACATCATACCAAAAGTATATGTTTAGTTTTTTTAAATTAGTGAATATTCAGTTTAGTATTACCATACATGCATATAACATGGTTTGATCATAATTATCATTCACACTCTTCCCCTCTACCTTTATTTCCTTCCTCCAATCTTGCAGTAGTCTCCCCTCCTACTTTCACATTGTTTAGGTTTTTCAAGAAACTGCAAAAACTATTTCCCCAAATATTGCACCATTTCAACGCCCAGTAGCAGCATCTAAGGTTCCCATCATTATACATGTACTCCAACAGTGGATCACCAGACTTATTTTAATAATTCTAATGGATGCTTAGTTGTATATCATTATAGGTTTTCTGTCCAGTTTCTTGATGACATCTTTCCAGGATTTTTTTTTTTAGTTTTATGATCTTTATGATGCTGTCTGATCTTTAGGAAGACTGTTGGTTATGGTTTAGATCTAGAATGTCCCCCAAAAGCTCATGCATTCAGAGGTTTGACTTTTGGAAGATGAATGGGTCATGGGGACTCAACAGATGGATTAATGCATTCAGAGCTGAATATATGTTTAGGAGATGACCCAGGAGGGTTTATCTCCTTCCCAGGCTCCTCCCTTCTTTCTGCCTCCTGAATACCATGACATGAGCAGCTTTCCTCACCCAGATCCTAGGCTATACCATTTCAGACTTGAAACTGGGCCAACAACCATAAACCAAATCCTCTAAAAACTGTGAACCAAAATCAACTCCTTCTCCTTTAAATTTCAGGTGTCAGGTATTGGGTCTCAGCAAGAAGGAAAGAGACTAAGATTTTGCTAAGATCATTTATGTTTTTATTTTTGGTTACTCAGGGTTGAACCCAGGATCTTCACACTGAGCAATGACACCAGTCATGGTTTTACTTTCGAGACAGGGTTTTGCTAAGTCATTAAGTTAAACAGGCTGGGCTCAAGCTTGCAATACTCCTCCTTCAGCCTCTCCATGTAAAGTATTTTGATTATTTTGCCTTCCTTTGATTACCATTACCTCCGTTTCTCTTTCCTACCTCTTCCCTAGGATCCCCTTTCCATCTGTAAAATGCTGAAGACTTCTTCTTTAAAAACAGTGATGGGATTCAGAACAAGATGGTGGAACAGTAAGCAGCAGAGTAAACAGCCTCCCTGAGAGATAGCATCCAGATGCTGGAATATAGCAACATGGGGAAGACAAGAAGGAAGGAAGTGGGTCCTCTGGACCCAGGAAGAGTCTAAAGTGAGAATTGAAGCCCACAGAAAGAGTAAAAAGAAATACTTTAACAAAGAAGGTGGTAGCTGGTGGTGCCTCTGCCCAGAGCAGGACCCAGTGTGTGAGAGGAGCTGCTGGAACCTGGTGACACATGCTCAAGGTGCCATGGTGGCGGTGACCTCAGAGCCTCTGCCAAGAGGGGCAGCATTGGAGGAGAGTGGCGGTGGACAGTGGGAGCAGACCTGGAGAACTGAACTGGCTGACAGCAAGTGTACAGAGGTCTTCACCCTCCCACCAGAGAAAGAGATTGCCTGGGAGACATCTTGGAGTTGGGCTGGGGACTCCTAGCTGGGTGCAGACCTGTGGAGGTTGCTCAGGCTGAGCCCCGCCCCTGCGTGCATTCTCACTCTGCACGCATTCTCACCCAGCGAGTGACCAGCTCAGTCTGAAGTCAGCAGCTCTGCGTTCGCTCCAGGGGTGGTGGTGGAGAGTCCATGGGTGACCCGTCCAGTGGCTCAGGTCCTTGGGTGGTGGCCCCGCCCCTGCGCACACTGTACCAACCATCCAGGAGCCAAGGTGGCCTGGGAAAAGGCAGCAGATAGTGCTGTAACAGTGCCCCCAGTGACAACCAAAAGATATCCATAATCAGCACTGGCTAGAAGAACCCGTCTCACTTCAGAGAAATTGCAACCAATGCAAGGAGTGCCTGGGTCCCCAGTACCCATTTGCCCAGAAGAACCCAGGAATATGTCAAGACAAAGACACAAAAGGCAGTCTCTGGCCTCCAATCCAAACAGAGTAAGTCCAGGAAATGCAAATGCAGAAGAGGTCAGGAGTCCCACAGCTGAAGTTTCTGAGGTGATGGCAACTGAAGTAAAGAAACAACTTCATGAGGCTATGAAAGAAATTAGAACAGAAATCCTAACTCAACTAAAAGAAGAAATGAAAAACATAATAAAAGAACTGCTAGGCAACTCTAAAGAAGACATAGATGAAAAAATAGAGCATAGGAAAACAAGGGAAACCTTGAATGAACAATACAAAAAAAACTTAGAATATATGAAACAGATTCAAAGAGATAACCAGGAAATCAAAAACTCCAATGAAAGCTGGCAAAACCACTTGAAAGAAACTAAAGATAGGCTTTCAAACCTTGAAGGCAGGTTTGCAGTTTGTAATCATGAAAGGAAAGATCTCTTAAAAATAAAAAAGAACCTGGAAGTAACAATACAATGGCTGCAAGACAACCTAAAGAAGCATAACTTAAGAATAAAAGGTGTGAGTGAAAAAGCAAGGGTCAGTACAAATGAAATTAAAAGCCTATTTACAGAAATAATTTTAGAAAACTGCCCAATCATGGGAAAAGGAAATGACTTTCAGATAAGTGAAACATATAGAACTCTAACTAACCATAACCAAAATAAATGTATACCCAAATATATAATAATCAAGATCCCAGAAATTCAACACAAGAACAGAATATTGAAGGCTGTTAGAGAAAAGAAACAGATCACCTACAAAGGAAAACCCATCAGAATCACGACAGACTTCTCAACACAAGCCATCAGGTCAAGAAGAACTTGGAGTGAAGTATTTCAAGCCCTGAAAGAAAACAACTTCCAACCCAGATTTATGTACCCTGCAAAACTATCTTTCAAAATTAATGGAGAAACAAGATACTTCCACAACAAAGAACAACTGAAGGAATTTATGACCACCAAACCAACCCTACAAAGAATACTGAAAGACATTTTAGAGAGACATAAAAAAGACCACAGCTCCAGAAACAGTGGCAGAGGGATATGGCCGAGCAGGGCAGACAACTGAGTAGAGAGAAAAAGCAGGCGGCCAACTTCAGGAAAGTGGCATGGTGGAGACGAGGCAGTGCATGTTGACCTTAACAATTAACATAGATGGCCTCAATCCACCAATGGAAAGAAACACAGGCAGAGTGGATCAGGAGACAGGCTCCACCAATATGCTTTATACAAGAAACACATTAAACTCAAAAGGGGGTTCATAGACTGAAAGTCAAAGGAGAGAGAACAATGCTGTATATGACAGGGAACCAGAAAGAAGTGGGGGTAGCTTGCCCATTAGCTACATAGTGGATAAGAAAGATACGGCATTTTTATCCAATGGAAAGTTACTCGGCTATAAAGAAAAATAACCTCAAGCCTCTCATAGGTAAATGGATATAACTTAAGATCATGTTCATGGATGAAATGGCCCAGAGTCACATGGGTGAACATCATGTTGTCACCCTAGTACCAAAAAAAAAAAACAAACAAACAAAAACAAACAAACAAAAAAAAAACTAAAGGAGTTAGTAGGATTCAAAATACACAATACATATTGTAAAAATGAAAGGGGGAGGAAGTGTCTAAAAAAGGAAGGCAGTGGCCATTGTTAATCTATCATTGGGATTTGAGTCCTGTATTGTTTTCATTGAACTGTTTAGTTTGATCATATTCTATTTTGGTTTGCTTAATTTCATTATATTTGATGGCATAGACAGCTATTTCAAAGATAACAAAACACATTATAGTAGCCATTATTGATATCTGATCACCTAGTTTTGAAACCCTATATTGCTTTCATTGTTTTGTTCTGAGCGATTTTATCCTATTTTGGTTTGTTTGATTGTATTATGACTGATGACATAAGCAACTGCTTAGAAGATAATACGAGGCATTATAGTAATCAGTGTTGCTTTACTATGTATTATTTCCATTGTTTTGTTTTTAATTGGTTTTATTCTGTACTATTTAGTTTGATTATATCATGCCTAATGGTATGGGCAGTTATTTTGAAGATAACAAGAGGTATTATAAGGGGAAAGGAGGAAAGAAGGAAGGGAAAAGGAAAAAGACATAAATTTGTATGTAGGTATACATAAGGTAGTTAAAATGACTATACTACTAAATGCATTAGTTATTGAAAAAGAACAGTTAATACTCATATGATTAGATCAATTTTACATGTCTATATCTGTTAATCTAAACAATCCCTTTGAAGGTAATGATATGCAATATTACAATCACTGTCAAATTCCAATCATCTCACTTTGTAAACCTATAATGTTATTGTATTGAATTTGTTGTTATTTGTTTGTCTCTTTTGCTTTTTATTTTTCTTTTCTGTGTCCATTTTCTCTTAAATAAGCAAAATAAAAATAATGTTGGGAAAACTCAAGATCTACATGCAGAAGACTGAAAGTAGATTTTTCTCACCCTGTACCAAGATCAAATAAAACTGGTTCAATGATCAGAATATAAATCCAGAAACTTTCAAACTGTTAGAAGAAAACATAGGAGAAACACTTAAAGCCATAAGTACAAGAAACGACTTCTTGAACAGGACTGTAACAGCACAGAAAATAATGCAAGAATTGATGGGTAGGTTTACAACAAATTACAAAGCTCTGCCTAGCAAAGAAAACAATCACCCGAGGGAAGAGACAGCCACAGAATGGGAGAAAACATTCACCAGTTTCTTTTCACGAATATTTTTTTTAACTCATATCACCTATATATAGAGGTTTTTTACTTCCTTTTATACCTGAAAGCTATGTATTTCTTTTCTCGTTTTATTGTTGTGTGGATGGAGTCCTTTGTTTTCTGGCACTGGGGATTACACGTAAGTATTTTGCACTTAGCTCCATCCCCTGTGCCCCACTCTCTGATTACTTTTTTTAAGTGATTAAGTCACTAAGTTGCTCAGGCTGGGCTCAAACTGGTGATTCTCTTGCTTTGGTCCCCCAGAGTTGTGGAGTTGAAGGTGTACACGATCCCTTCACACTGGCTATAGCAGTTCTTCTGTAGGAAACGATTTAAAACTCTGGATTAAATTTCCTATTTTTATTCCATGTAAATTTTACACGTATTTGTTGGAGGCCTTCTTGGTGTCAGAATTTTCACTGGATTCTGATACCATAAGAAAAATAAGAGCATCGTTTTGCTCAGGAATGCTTTCTATTGGGAAAATCATAGCAAAAGTGTTGCACAGCGAGGCATGGCAACATGTGGCTGTCTTCATAGCACTAAGGAGGCTGAGGCAGGAGCATGACTTAGATTTCAAGGCCAGCCGGGACTGCCTATTGAGTTCCAAGCCAGTCTGAACTATGTAGGGAGACCCTGTGTCAAAAAAACAGCAAAAAAGAAAAAAAAAGTAAAAAACCAAAGAAACAAAACAAAAAAGGAAAAAAGAAAAATCGAAGTGTTGCACATAAGAAAGATCTGTAATTTTAAATTTTCTCATAACAATACTAATTAAACAAAAAGTAAAGTTAATTTTAATATATTCTACTTAACCTTATGTACCTAAAATAGTTCAACTTGAAATCAATATAAAATTATTGATGAAGTATTTTGCTAATTTGACAGTAGGTCTTCAAATATCCAGATACATTTAATCTTTGCATTATATCTTAATTTAGACTAGTTACGCCTCAAAAGCTCAATAGCCACATGACTGGTGCTATGTTATTAAACCTCATAGTATTCTTGGAATATGAAAAAAATGATAGCTTCATTGTTGCAGAAATGTATTGTCACTATATATGATAAAGTCTACCTCAGAGACATTAAATAAGTGGTTCATGATCTTTCAGCAAGTAAATGAAAGAGATATGATATAAAACTAAGTTTTTCTGACTTTAAATCCTGTGTTATTTTTATGACCCTTGCTACACCCACAATTTCTGGCTTCCTTGCTGCCTGTCGCCACCACATTAACCTACCTCATTCATCATTTGACATCACACAATCAAAAGCGATGTGTTTGGGATTTCAGACTTAGAGAGTGCAACAAAGTACCCTTACTCGTATGTATAAAAGTAAAGGCAGCAATAGTAATGTTTCTCTTTACAACTCTGGTTACTCAGGTCTTTATTCTATTTTCTCACATTCTAAAAGAAGTGTAAACTATTTTGTGGAGTTACAATACTGTGATCTGGGCATTTGAATTATTAATCTGTTTCCTAGTTCAGAGTTTTAAAAAAATAGCTTGAGTTTTACAACATGCTAAATAAATAAAGTTTAAAGTTTAATAAAAATAGTTGGGAGAATCCTACTTAGATGAAAAACAATGATAAAAAAGATTGTATTTTTTAAAAATTATTAAAGCAGACTTGACTTCGAACTATCTGATAATAACTTTTATCTTTCCTTATTGACCTGCAAGAGTCAAACCTGGCAATAGTTGATAGGATAAAGGGCTGCATATATAAGCAAAGTCAGCTCAAGGTGCTATTAATCTGGTCCAGGCTTATTTTTAAGCTAATTTATCTGAGTCAAATTTTGGGGATTGAATTTTTTATGGTTAAAGAAATTTTTCCTTACATATTCATAGATAAGAAATCTTCAAAGCCCTATGCTAAAAATTAACTGACCTGTGGAACAAATTTTGATTTATTAATTTCTTTACTCATGCATATATACCATACATATTTATTAGGTATGAGTGAGTTGGGTGCTGGAATTTCTTACTGAAATCTCCCAAGTTCTGGTTTCTTATACTGTGTGCATTCAAATATCTAATCTTTGTCAAATCTCTTAATCTTTCTCTGCTGCCTTTAACATAGCCTAAAAAATTAAGATTCTGTCTTTTGTGTCCATTGAACACATGATAAAGAGACAGAACAATGTTCCTACCGTAGTCCAATCAGAAGTACAGGCAAAAGCGCTAAGCTCATCACAAAAATTCAGGAGGAGTTTTGTTTCCTAGATTTCTGTTTACGGCTCTCAGGTCGTCACATCTTGAGATTTCAGCTAATAGAATAAATTTGCTTCAAGCTGAGCAGTTTTGTGATATTTGATGATTCGATTATGCCTCCAGATTAGGACAAAGTTTCTAGGTGAACGTGCTGGTGAGAGGTGTCTGCTCCGTTAGAGACCAGGGCAGGCAGGGGACATCAAACACCTACCCATGCATCACAGTCCTTTTAATTCGCCTCTGCTGTGCTGTTTCTGAGTTAGCCTAAGATTTCTGAGGAAACCATTAGGTCTTAAGATAAATTTAAATTAAATAAATTAGTCATTGACCTCTCATTTTTTATAATTAGAGAATTTTGTTAAATGGCAAGACTGGACTTTATTATATCAAATCCTTCACCAAGAACTGTTTGAGATAAAGCAGCATATGCGAAAACTATATAATTCTTGCAGATGATCTCAGTAAAAGCAGGGCACAGTTTTACTAATATTAACAAAGCAATGCATGACTATGGTCCAACTGCTATTGTCGAAGATGTACGAAAGAGTTACCTGTGCATAGGAAGTGTGTGTGAAGTGAGGTGTTGAATGTGTTCTCCTAAAAGTCATACCTAAGAGGAATAATAAAGATGTGAACGTTGAAATAGAAAGCAATAAGGATGGCAAAGCATATCAGAAGAGCTGATTATAGGTACAGGTCATAAAATCACAAAACTGCATCTACAAGCAGAGCTAAAGGACATTTCACAGGCCAGTATTCGTTCATGCATAATTAGAATCGTGCATATTTCCATTTCTGTTGCAAAGATCATCCTTCTACTAGTGTAAAAGTATAAAAGAGATAACTGGATTTGCTAATGTGAAGGGATTGGGTAACTTATCAAATGTGAAGTTCTTGTTTTAGGGTAGGGCAGAGAAGGCTTCTATGAGGGAGTATTGGTGGTAGTCCTGGGATTCTGCTGAGTGAACAAAATGGTGACCAAATTTTGACTTTGCCACTGAACTGAGCCAGAGGAGAGAAACCCTTAATTAAAGCTATCCTTAATAATAATGCCTCTCAATTAGCTATATTACTCCCTTCCTACCTGGATCATTGCCTGAAAGTAAAACAAACAAGTGAAGTGTTAATTATCTCCTCTGTGTGAAGTGGTGCTATTCTTGGACTTGATGTTTTAACCATGGATGAAATAGTATTTCTTCTGCCTTATGAAGTTTATATTTAAGTCAGGAGAGACAGACACTACAAATGTTCAGAAAAATAAATGCAGATATGTGTTACTGATCAGAAGTAGACTTGAAAAATAGAAGAAAAGCAAAGAAAGTGACTTGGGGGTACTATATTGGGAAAATTATTAGATGGAAATCTTTAGTAAAGTGACATTTGCGGAGAGACCTCAATAATGTAAGGAATGAGGCATGTTGATATTTGGGGAAGAAAGCTCTAGGCAGAAAACATAAATGGGTGACTTTGTTCACATTAACATCTAGATAGAGAATGTTTGGTACAGCACCTTCTGTGCCTACACTAGTATCTTACTTATTTTCCAAAGTCTAGATAGAATATTGTTTCTTCTTAAAAATTTTACTTTCAACTAATCAATAGAATCTGTCATCGTTTCCAGACAAACACATCAGTTTATTCATAAGTTGGAATAGTCATTAAATAGCTATCAAAGTGTGGGCTTCAGAAGAGGAATATTTGTTCTCCAGAAACCAGAGAAATTTCCCTCTCCTGAAGGAACTCACTCTGAATTTTAATCTTCTGTTTTTCATTTTTGTTTCTTTATTAAACTGTAAGTAGTGTGAGAAGATGGGGCCTTGTTCATGTTATGATTCCAATGTAATGTGCTATGTACTCCATATTGTAAATGGTGTCCAACCTGTAAATACTGTATACAATATCAATAGAGTAAAACCAGCATTCATCCAGTAGTATCAGGAAGTTGCAATCAGGACATAGTTTTTGCTATGATTTTAATTAGAAAGTGGTTCATTCTGCTTAGGAAAGAAAAATGAAGTTCTTTCCACATACTGAAGAAAAAAAACTACACTGAGAAAACTTAATACTGGCATGACAGGGATGATATATAAAAGACAGCTCCTAAGGGCTGGAGCGCAGCGAGCATTTTGAAGCGCACGTTGAGATGACCAAGGTTACTTTGGAATCAGCTGAAAAGTCTGTTCGCAAATCAGCTTTATACAACTGCAAAAGCAGAGATGATGAGTGAAGCTGTAATGGGGGCCCGAAGCCACTGCAAATCCTGAAGAACGAGGTTTAAGAAAAAGATCTGAAGGAAGCTCGCTCGCACTGTGGACTCCGCTTCTGTGCTCGCTGCCCAACGACATAGAAGGGTGAGTCCTGCGGGTGTCTGGGTGGCGGCTACAACGCACTTCCTGAGCTTGGTCCACAGCCTCAGAATTCACAAGTGACAGCTTCCTCCGTCTCCCAGGCTAAAACCCGCTCCTGTTTTACTTGTGAAAACAATTTGCAATTGGTATATGAGAACTTTTGTATTCGAACTAGTGTATTTTAAACAATAAAATTTTATCTTTCCTCACTGTGGTTATAATATCCACAGGTTTTTTGTTTTTTGTTTTTTTTTTTTCACTTTTGCAAAATCTGGCGTTAAAGACGCCCTAGAATTTTGTATGAGTTTCTTTCTGGATAGAAAGAACAATTCCATGTTGCTGTGGAAAAGATTTTAGTGTTCATTATCATCAAAAATGAAATCCCTAACAGGGTGCTATTTCAATAAATTTCATTTCTGCCATTCGTGCTGCTTCTGAGAGGCATTCGAGAATATTTGAAAAGCATGGAGTCTCCACACCGTCGGAGCTGGTGTGTGCGTTCGGAAAGCCGCCTTTGTGCCGCCTCTCATGATGTGCTCTAGGCCTCCTCCTGTCAGCGCCTGCTGTTCCCCTTATCTCAAATTCAACCAAACCGAGCCATTTTCTCTCACGACACCCAGGCTGGAGTTGGCTCTTGCCTTGATAGAAAACATCCTGAAGTAAAGCAAGGTTGTGACACAGCACCAGGAGGTTACAGTTGTGGACCAATAATGCACAACTAGAGTAAAGATCCCACAGGGTAAGAGGATGGAGCGTGGATATATTCAGGTATTGTCCTTGAAGTAAAGCAAGGTTGTGACACAGCACCAGGAGGTTACAGTTGTGGACAAATAACGCACAACTAGAGTAAAGATCCCACAGGGTAAGAGGATGGAGTGTGGATATATTCAGGTATTGTCTGAGTCTTTAATTCAAACAAGAAGCACTTGCTTTTCATTGATGATTTCTGCCTCAAGGCAAAATTTCCCAGTTTGAAAAGTTGTATTTATTTTTCTTTCTTGTGATGCTACAAAATCAATAAATGGCACTGAGCAAACTATTTTAAATCAAAAAAGTATTTTAGTCAGAACTAGGAATATAGGAAATAATCATGGACTGGCTTCCTCATACTAGAAGAGTTACCAAATGTCAAAAATATCTCTTGGGTGTTAGCCCAGCTGATGCTGTGCATGATAAATCTTTGAGATATCTCTATTATTATTTAAAATCTACTCTAAGATTACATGTACTTTATCTCCATGAAGATTTCTAGCCTGGATACCACTAACACATTGGCCTTGTGGTTATGGACGTATTCATATCTCTTTGATCAACCTAGTGATACAAGTATTAGTCTCATATCTTAAGCACAGAAATGGAATTTCAGAGAGTTTAAGAGATTAGGTTATGATTAAAATGATTCTAACTGACAAAGTAGTATCTTTTATTCTAAGTTTTTCTTCTTTCTTATGTCTCCTGCCCTCTTGCCTGCCCTAACTTTTGATCAGTTCACAACTCTTTCGTAAGAAGTCATTTTAGCCTTCCGATGGTAACTTCTCTTCTCTCCTGTTGACCAAATTTGACACACAAATCCCCTGAAAATGAATAAAGTAATCTGGTAACATTAAGGGGTTTGCACTAATGTTCTTTTTATAATTAAAGTATGTGAAATTTTTTGTCTAAAACAGAATCAGTAGGTAGATGTTTATCTCATAACCAATAACCTATGTTATATTTCATGGAGTTTGTTATTACTAAAAATGGGAAAAAGTCTTTGTACCAGAAAAAGGAACTTAAAAGTCATGATCCAGAGGGGAAAAAATAAAACAAATATGTTGATTTCTAATGGGAGGTACTATGGCCAACAAGATTCTGTAGGCAGATAAAGCAGGCAGAGATTTGACTAATGAAATTTAGATGTTGATTATTTATTTATGCTAGGCATTGTTTTGGCTTTTACTTGTCAAACACTGTTGCAGCTGTTGTAGGGAGGAACTCACAAACTGGAGTCAAGAACCAATGGAAAACTCAAGAGCCAAGTTTTGTTTTTAGATTATTTGAGCAAATCATACACAATGCTTCCATCAAGCAATGAACCAAAGTGTTCCATCTACCCCCTGTGGCTGCATTAGCCTCAAGACAGGAATGGAGCAAGACTTCAGAGCTTTGACTTTCATTAAATATCTTCATAGCAGCCGGGCATGGTGGTGCACGCCTTTAATCCCAGCACTCGGGAGGCTGAGGTAGGTGGAGTGTTGTGAGTTCGAGCCTGGCTTGGGCTACAACGCGAGCGCAAGGCCGGCCTGAGCTACATAGTGCGACCCTGCCTCAAAAAACCAGGGCTGGGGAGTTTGGCTTAGCGGCTTAAGCGCCTGCCCTGGCAAGCGCAAGGCTGTGAGTTCAATCCCCAGTGCTGCAAAAAAAAAAAAAAAAAAAAAAAAAAAATATCTTCATAGCACTCTCAAATGCTCCGGAAGCTGAAGGGTACATTTTCAGCATTCTCCCTTTCTCCAAATTGTATTTTCTGTGTAAGCAAGACAAATGAAAGACATAGCTTCTTAACTACCACATACTGCTTAGGGCACCGTAGTTAGTGAATTTTTAAGTAGAAATGGAAATGGTTTTTATTTCCCTGATTTTTATTTGCAGGTTGTATGCCTTAAACCTGCCTGCCTTCTGATCAAAAGTGACAGCTAGAAGTAGCAACCTGTTTAAAAGTGACATGTTGTGTTATTCTCAGCACATATCTAGTTTGGAGAATTAAAGAATACAAATATGCAAACAGAGGAAGGAAGACTACCATTTACCTTTACTTTTTCTCTACAACTAAGTTAAAAGTAAACCTACATGTTATGATTTCAAATGTGCTTCAGAATGTATAAACAGGGTTAAAAGTCTCTATATCCATTTCTTGTACTTTTTCCTGAATATCTCAACTTTGCCAAACTATACCCACTTCAAATTAAAAGGATAGAAAGAGCCCACGCAAATGTTGAAAGTAATGAGAAAAATTCTCATCAGAGGAATATCTGATTTGTGTCTTCATCTGTAAAATCCAAATTGCTTGTGAATTTAATTCCTTTACTCAGAACAAAGAGACATCATTTAATTTACTTGAAATTATACCAAATACTGCTGAACAGCTCAGTTTACTGACTAGTTTGATTACATTTGACTCCTAAATCTATATTCAGACATATCATCTTCATTTATCTAAAGAAGAAAAGGACGTTCTTTATTCTCTACTCATTGTTGTATTTTAAATTAGTCTTGGGGGATGTTGTGTTTCTTCATAAATGAATATGTGCAGAAAAGAAGTGGTTTGTTCTTATTTGAGATGATTAGAATAATGCAATTTGTCCTGTGAATCTAATGAGTTTTAACAAAGTTTCTGACACTGGTTTTCCCTAAAGTAAGTATTTTGAGACAAACATTTGAATGCCAGTGGTGTCGTGGGGAAGGTAATTCCAGAGACCTGAGTTGGCAGACCAGAGGACTAAGAAGGAAAAGGAATGGAGAAGGAAAAACAGGTCTGCGTGACTGAGTTGACCTTTGCTACAGGCAACTATTACTTCCCTGCAGCAACACCTGAGAAGTTTATAAACTGCACTGGTGTTTATCTATGCCATGAAAGGTGGAAAAGCATAGGACCACCAGTTCCTATACCCCAGGGATCCGGTTTGGTCCTGAACTGTGTTAATTACACTGTGACCCCTGGGTGCATCCATGCCAGTACTGATCGCAATGGGGTGGGGTTTTGTGTTCAGGAGTATTAGAAAAGTATCAGAGCCAAACTCACAGGAAGCCCCGTGCCTTCTATGATGAGGATCTGCTCAGTCTGTGCAGTACCTGTTTTTACTGGGTTCTCCAGGGCCTCCCCTCGGTACGCTGTATGCTATGGACAAGGCCAGTGCTGTCCTATCCACGGGGTTACACAGCCTAAGTGAAGAGAAACTCAGCCTGGACCCATTGCCTACATCTGGACCTGGAAGGATAAAAGCATCATCTTACTCTGTATCCCACTGTATACTAGCAGAGTTCCAAGACACCCATTAATATAAGAATCTTCACACCTTGGCCCATGAGCTAAACTCAGGATGCTATCCATACTTTTCATAACATTTTATTGGAAAATAGCCAGATTCATTTGTAACAGGACACCAGAAACACTCCGATTTCAAGCTTCCCTCTCTCTGCTACCTCTTTCTTCTTGTCTTCCCTCTTCCCCCACTTCCCCATTTTCCTCTTCCTCCTTCCTCTTTCCAACATCACTAAACTAATTCATTATTTTCTCTTTTGTTATCAATCATTAGTTCTATCTTCCAAGCTAACTTCCAAGTCCACATCTTGTGTTTCCACATTAAATAATTCACTTGCAAAATTGTTATGTCTCAATCTCTTTCCTCTTTCTTACTCACTTAACTACACTGCAAATGTAATTAATCTAACACTTTTGTGAGCTACATTGGTCTCTGAGAAACTGAATTTTGTTATAGAAAACAATACAATAAACTTAAATGGATGACTTTTCAATTTAAAGGCACAACTCTCAAATGGGCATTAAGTTCTATGTGGAGAATTCTTAATTTCCCTAAGAAGTGAGAATTTCCATTCCCAGGGACAACCACTTTATATTTCTTCTCTCCTTGAAACTCTCTTGTCCCCTAGCAATGTAACCTCACCCTATATTTATTTACCAAGACAGAAAACAGATAGGGATGATTTAATCTACCCATAAACAAACTTACAGCCTGCCTGATTTGGACTCCACATAATCCACATCTCTACCTGGCGTGATAGAGAAGTGTCTGGCCAGCTCTAAGTTACCACATCGATCTCAGCCCTTGGTGTCCTAAGCATCTTTTTATTTATTCTCCCTTTCTCTCTCACACCAACAATTTATGCTGCTATCATGAATAATTGCATCAATATTCTCTGGTAACCCAAATCTTACAAGAAAAAAAACCTTAATTTTTATTTAAAACCCTAACTTGTGTGCTACCTAACACTCTACTATTTCCCTCTTTTCTTATCCTTTCATAGAATAATTTAAAAATAAGCTAAGTGTCACGGTCCGCATTTCCTATTTTCATTAAAATTCTCTTCAGTCTTCTGATACTGCTCACATTAAACCTCTAGTGTTCTCCATTTTTGTCAGAATTCCATGCTTTTGACAGCTGTAAATCTAACATCTTGTTTTCTTTATTTTCTTTTATGCATGTGTGTGTGTGACACCACATTTTCTTGCTTCTTTTGATCTTAACTTTTTGGAGATTTCTCTCCTCTACCACCTTCGAAAACTGAAGTGCATTGGAACTCTTGGTGTGAAGCTTTGTTTTATTACTTCTCAAAAGGTCTCTTACATAATCCCCCCCCAGCTGTATGGCTTGCAGTTCTTTGAATCGGGTGGTGACTTCCAAACATATGTCCTCATGTCTGAGCTTTCCCCTGAGCTCCAGACTCATAAGCCCAGCTGTCACTTGAATGACTAATAGGCATCTCAAATTAAACATGTCTAAAATAGAATTTTTGATTTGTGCCTCCTACCCCACAACACGGTTCTCCATCAATCTTTCCTTGCTCAGTAAAGAGCACTATCACTCATTTAGTGACTCAAGCCAAAAGAATGCTATATTGATTCTTACTACCTTTCTTTTTCTCTCACTGTCACTCCTTTCAACACACACACACACACACACACACACACACACACACACACGGTTTAATCATGTCAAGCCAAACTCTAACATACACACCAAATTGGAAACTTTATTTTTACTCCTTTACTGCAGTCACTCTGGTCTAAGACATTATCATCAATCACTGGGCTACTAAATTCTCCACTTAAGTGAACTTTATTAAGATAGTCCTTTATTGATAGCACCCAAAAGATAGTGCTGTGAAAATAAAATTAAAAACATTTATCCCTGGGTAAAATAATTTCTGTAGTATCTTTCAGAGAACTCAGAAAATCCAGACTTTTGCTGTGGTCTGTACCTAATCTCATTTCGTGACCTGGCTCCCACCGATCTCTGCCAGCTGACATCTGAGCTGCCTTCCCCTCCTTTTAGATACGTTGGTCTCCTAAGAGTCTCTGTCACCTGCCTCCGGTTTCTGCCTTTGGTGTCTCCTCTGCTTGGCGTGCTCCTCATCAGAGGTCTTCTTCTAGCCTCCTCTTGTCATTTGTGTTCCAGAAAATTAATGAACATAAGGAGTGCTGAACTCCCCCATCCTATTTTATTGCTGAGATTTAATTCCTTCATGTTTCAGAAACTAAGCAGATTTTGTGTGTATGTATTTTCCTTTGATGTCTCTCTCCCTGTGACTCCCAATGCCCCCAACTCCATTCCCAGAATATAAACTTCCAAGATCACAGGCCCTTCTATGTTTCTTGGTCCTATTTTTAGTACAAGCAACAATGCTAAAAACTACTGGTGATCTTAATCTTAAGAGAGATTGAATGAATTGTAGGAAATGGTTGGAAATATGCAAAATTAAAAAAGAAAAGTTCTTATATGACATATCTTTAAATAATAGTGACTTTTTTTTATTGTTCCACAAAATGGCGCCATATTATGGCTTATGTACCTAGCATTGCTTTTGACAATGTATGCATATTAACTCACTTATTTCCAATAGCAAGCTTTTTTTTTTTTGTGTGTGTGTGTGTGTGTGTGTACTGAGGATAGAACTCACAACCTTGCCCCTGCCAGGTAGGCACTTCTACCACTGAACCCTGTATCCCTGGCCCTGTATTTTTGAGACAGGTTCTCACTGTGTAGTTCAGGCTGGCCTTGAACTCACTTTGTCGCCCAGAACGACCTAACAATGATGTTCCTGCCTCAGCCTCCCGAGTGCTGGGATTAAAGGTGTGTGCCACCATGCCCAGCTATACAACAAGCTTACTGAATTAACTGCTATTAATGCCATGCGTAAAAAACCGCTAGGCTATTAAAAAGATAGCTTTATTTAGTTTCCAAGCTACTGGGTAGGAGTAGTCAGTCAGTCTGATTGTGTGTTTAAGGCTTTAAAGAGAGATTCCATCCGTGAATTTTATGATGTCCTGTAAGAAGACTGAACATGTAAGTGTTATGGAATAAAAGGGAGAAATGAGGACTTCTAAGTAGGAGACTATTTCAATAAAAAGACAAAATTTTGAACTTGGTCAGTGTCAGTGGAGATGTGTAAAGTGGAGGAGATGAACTCAGTAGAACACAGTGATGAACTCGGTTACAGTCTCGATTGGCTGGGACTTTCTTGATGGCATAAGAATGAAAATTATATTACTGACAAATTACTGCCTTCTACCAGGAGGCAAAGGGCAGCACTTCACTTCACCTGGTTTCAGAATTAAAGATTCCACCTAGTGCCCTCCAAGAATAATAAATAGGTTGATATGTTTTCCCCAGTGATTCATTTCTCTAAATCTGATTTCATCCTTGAAAACAACATCTAAAATAGCATTCCCATTCCAAATTTATGGTGAACTGAACTAAAAAGACAGACACGAACAGTAAATGGCATGGCATTTCGTAGTTGTCACCGTTAATATGTGATAGATGCTATCTGAACACAAGAACTGAAATTGAAGTGTGTCATTGTCAAATATATTTGCTTGTTTTCTATCTTTTACACTCATGGTTTTCAAGAAAAAGAATCCAGTATCATAGATTCCCTGACGAAGTATGATAAGTTAATAAATTAAATACAACACCTATGATTATTCATCCTATTACATGATAACATTATTGTTGTCAAGTTCCTATAGTTAGATATTCTGAAGACTTTATCAGTTTCTATATATGACGTGGTTTATGTTAGTGCTTCTGAGTAGTGAAAGAATATATGAGAAATTAACTCAAAACTTTAAACTATACAGCAATAATTTGGATACATTAAGTAAGATATTTTTAGCTCACAACAATAATGGCAGTACTATTATTTCCACTGAATTTTTTAATCTATGAAAATTTTTAGTTTCTAAATCATCAGTATTTTACTAGTAGCTTTTTCTGATTTTTTTAAAAGTTAAGAACTTGGATTCTTTTTACCAGTTATAATATTTTTCTAAAATCTAAATTTTCAAAAAATAAATTTGATCCATCATAGCAAATATGTTTATAGTAAATAGTAAGTGTGTCATATTTTCAGTGTATTTTTTGTCAATGTGTCATAATATTACATATTTAGGAAAACAGAGATAACAATTATTTACAAAACTGAGGTAATATGTGTATAAATTAAATTTTACCAAAACATGTGTTTTGGTTATACTACTTTATACTTTAGGGACTTAAGAAAGTTATTGAATCACTCTATGCTTCACTATAATAACATTCAAAATGAAGATAATTGTATCTGAATTATAAGTTTATTTTAAAACTCGAATGAGTTGTATCAATTATTTAAAATAGCACCTGGAACATAATGTATTCTAAAGATTAACTACCTGCTGTTTTCACAGTATTATGGGATAAAAGTTATCTTGTGAAGTACTTTGCTAAAAATAGACCTCAAAAAATATAAAAATGGTTCTTAAAAATACTGACATTACAGAATAAAGTTACGCAAGTACATAATTCATGTTTCATGGAAAATCACTGGATTCTGTATCATGAACAGTTTTGAATTTGAGGTGACAGGGATCCTTTTAAAGATACTTTTAAAATAATATTTTGGGGAAAGGATAAGCAAAAGAATAAGAGATGACAATTTAAATTTATCCAGGGGATTGTTTTAAAAGAAACTACAGCATGTTCTAAAGAGTAGATCGCATTGTGAATTGACTCATATCTCATGGTTAGGTGCATGAAAAGCTAGGTAGGGATGTGGGTGGGTTGAAATGTGTGGAGTTGATGAAGCCAAAGAAAAGGAAATCAGAAAATCAGTCAAGTTCTAGGCCAACATATTCAGAAGAGGTGAAAAACCCAGACTCAGAATGCCAGAAAGAAGCAAGCCTACTTAAACTAATCCAGAGAGAAAATGTTCACAATACCCTTTTTTCCCTAAAAAAGTGTTACTGCTTGAAGACAGACTACGTGTCATACAAAATTCCTTACCAGCTATACATGTAGAAACCCTTGCTACGAGAAATGATTAAAATTCAGATCTCAAAGAAAAATCAAACTGACAAGATTCAGCTGAATAGGATTTTAATAATCCGTGTGTTTCTAAATTATAATTGCGTAATTAAATTTGACAAAATTATTTTTGAAAGCAAAATATACCCATTTTATAAAATTCATGCTATTGTTTTAACATTTATATAAATACCCAGCATAAAACTACACTAATAGAAAGTCTTAGCTGCACATCTATACACAGCTGCTCTCTGTATGAGTTGACTTGAGGATGTCTCTCTAGACATTAAAAAGTATTAACCACAGATAGATTGATGGACAGCTCAATCATATGGAATGGAAATTTTGTGAAACCTAAGCAAAACTTATTTACAACAATGCTTGTTAAATGTCACTAAAGTGGAGAAATATTATTAAAATACTAATGGGGGTGCTATTTCAAAGATTTCATGTTCAGTTTATAATTTACTGATTATTTAATATGGCAGATGAGGTTATAGTGAATTTAAATTCTCTATATCATCCTTTATACTCCCAATTCTTTTAAGTTATGTTATTTTTTATTTGTAGTTTTGATCACGGTATTCTGTGTTTCAATAGATTTAATGTTTGATAAATAACAATCAAATAGTTTTCCCTCAAGATTTAGCTTATTGCTGCTATGTTCTTCAGTTCCTCCATCTCTGTGAACACTTAATTATTGTGTGGAGCCTTATGTATGCTTAAATGTGTATAATTTTATCGGTCATTTCTCAATTATCTTTGGACATTGTGAGTAGATATAAAGAAACCTGAGGCTAATCTGATGTTTCTCCTTTATAAGTGGCATTTTAATTATCCCTTTAAAATATTTAATTTTTGAAATCCCACTGATTAACAAAATTGTATCTGTGTGTTGATCATTGTGGTCAGAAACGAAGTCCGATACTGTCTGTATTTTAAAAACTTGAATGTCCACCAAACAGAAATTAACTACATTTTTAGAGAACACACTGTTTTTCACATTCTCTTGAGCCCATCAGGGAGGTGCTTTAAGTTTTCTCAAGCAAACTAAATTTTAAGAAAGAACAGGACGCTGCAAGAAGAAGCAGAGAAAGCCCACCGTGTCATCTGCGACAGAAAACAGGACAGAGTTCTGGCTGCCAATCGAGGAGTTAAGAATAAATCAGCTAAAATGCTAACAGTCTCAGAGGCCAAGTTCAAAACAGCCAGGAGAACCCAGAAAAAGCATTTTCACTCATACTTGTTTAGGGGCCTCCACTGGGTGCTCACGGTGACGACTGGGACAGAGCAGGAGATCAAAGAGTCACAGGAATAAAGAGTGGTTGACAGGCATGAAGGAGATAGATTGAAAGTTCGTTCTTTTTCCTGGACCTTCCTTTCATACAAAGCAAAGTTCTTACCCAGCTGGAGGAAAAGCAGCAAAACTTTTCAGTATCAGGACACGGGCAAATTGAGTCCATTATTCTGAGAGAGACATCTAAACTGAATGTGTCTGTAGGAGCCGTCTGAAATGAGCTTTGGCCCCAAAAACTATTGTGGTACTCCACTGGGATTGAGATAAAACTCCTGGCAAGACCAACTACGGATTCAAAGCTCACTTTGGTTGCCAACAGAAGAAAGACCATGGAATGCTAAAAGTGACC
>RJWM01008923.1:0-29166 GCA_004363535.1 Dasyprocta punctata
CACTGAGATTCCATCTCACTCCAGAAAGAATGGCCAAGATTAAAAAATCAACCAACAACAAATGCTGGAGGGGCTGTGGGGAAAAAGGAACTCTTCTCCACTGTTGGTGGGAGTGTAGACTGGTGCAGCCACTGTGGAAGTCAGTGTGGAGATTCCTCAAGAAGGTAGGATTAGAGATCCCATTCAACCCAGCTATCCCACTTCTGGGCATTTTCCCAGAAGAATTTAAAACATCATACCACAGTGATATCTGTGTACCCATGTTTATAGCAACCCAATCTGTAATAGCCAGATCTTGGAAACAACCCAAGTGCCCATCAATCAAAAAATGGGTAAAAAAGATGTGATATTTTTATACAATGGAGTACTACTCAGCTATTAAGAAGGATTGTATTGAGACTTTTATAACTAAATGGACATGACTTGAGACCATACTCATAAGTGAGATAAATCAAACCCACATGTGTAAATACTGTATTGTCTCCCTAGTGTAAGAAACGGAAAAAGTACATATGATCCAAAATCTATAATAAATACTATGTAAGGGTAAAAACAGCTCAAAGAGCAAAAGTAATTGGGAAGGGAAAGGGGGGAAAGAGGGAAGGGAAAAGGAAAAGATATAACTCTGTATATATGTATATGTAAGATCACTAAAACGAACATACTGCTGAATGTATTTGTTATTGAGAAAGAACAATTAATACTCATATGATAAGATCAATTTTACATGTTTGTATCTGTTAATGTAAACAACCATTTTGAAGATAACGATACGCAATGCAACCATTGTCAAGTTTCTATTATCATGTTTTATAAACCTGTAATGTTACTGTTGTGCATTTACTCTAATTGTTTGTCTCTTTTGCTTTTTGTCTTTCTTATATGTGTCTTTTTTTTTCTCTTAAATAAAAAATAAATAAATAAATAAATAAATAAAGTCCTGCCTGTCCTGACCTCGCTGCTAATGACAGGGATCAGGAGCTGTGTGGCCTCACCTATACACTATTCAGCCCATGACCAGAAACTGAGCTCCTCTCAATGACAGGGAACACAGTGTCTTCTGACCTGGGATAACCATGTACCACGCATTGAGGGAGGGTTTACACGTATCACCACATTTGCCACTGACACCAACCTAGCCACATAGCTTTATTATCCCCACTTCACTGAGGTAAAGCCACTTGAATGCACATGGTCACAGGGCTAGCCAGGTAGAGGATGCTCTGGACCAGCTGTTGTGGGCTATCCCTAACCTTTTTGTTCCAGTCTGTAGAGAACTTCCAGGAGCCCCAGTTCACTCTGAAGTACTCACTCAAATAATGAAAGATTTAAAAACAGTGGCAGACCTGCGCTTAGCATACGTGAGGCCCTGGGTTCTATCCCCAGAACTGCAAAAACCAACCAACCAAACAAAAACAAAAACAAACTTCCACATAGTGACGTGGCTGCCGCATCACTCCTCCTTCCTCAGGTGAGGGCTGGCTGAGGACTCAGACTGCGCTGGGTTGGAATTCTGCTTCTACCACTTAAATAGAAGAAGACTCTGGAAAAGTGAGTTCTCACAGCTTTAATCTTCTCACGCTTAAAGAACATGGTCACACATCATAGGACTGTCCAGACGATTGAGCCAACATAAGTAAAGCGCCCAGCAATCATAGCAACAAATATTGGTTCCTGCCCCTCGCCTTGATTTACCCTAATGTCAGGCTGCTTACACAGCTGGATCTGATCCCATAAACATACACAAAGTCGGCAGTGCTGCTCACACTTCATTTCACACCTCTGTTCCCTGTTCCCCGGTGCGCCTACCTCGTACACAGCCTTTCCCAGCATCTTCCCCACAAACTCAAAAAGCTGCAGGTAATTCTCATGAATGTAGGATGTGGGAGAGGGGTACAGCCGCTCATCCCCACTGGTTGTCTGCCAGGCAAAAGGAGAGGGAGAGATGGAGGTTACATGCTTTGTCCTTACTTCTCTGACACCTCATGTTCTGCTGCCGCTGAGCCCACTCACATCCCCTTGATCACCTTGAACAGATTGAGTGCTGGGTCGAACACCCTCTTGATGATCTCTTCCAAGAACTCCTTGAACACGCCGTCCTGATCAATCCCAGCCTCATCCACCCCAAGGTCATTGACGAACTTCACCCGGATCACACCCTTCATGGCGTGCTGGGAGAGCTGCCGCAGCTGCTCATAGCCATCCTGCCGAGGACAGAATTACAGCCTATTAGGAACCATGGCCTTGTGTATAATTCAGGGCTCCCTTGCCAAGGACCCCCCTCCACCCCATGGAAAGCTTTTCCAGTGCAATAACCAAATGTGCAAGCCAGGACATGTGGGCACAGAGAAAAGAAAGTGGTTCTCGCTTGGTTTTAAATGCAAGCCTATTAAAAGGAAAGATTCACCTCAGGGATGTGATGGCCTTGCTCTCTGGCAGGAGGAGACTGGTCTCAAGAGGATGCAGAGTTGCCAGACAGGGAATCAGGCACAATGAGCCATGACAAGCTCTCAGCCATCAGACAAAGATGGAAAAAAAACCCCAAGATAAGACACATTTCCCCCTCTTTTAATGCTAAGAATATGTTTTAGCTTATGGGGAAAAAGTCAAACTTATGGAACACTATGAAATGAAAAATGCAAGTATTCCCCACCCCTTAGCTTCTTGAGAGCTACCGGACATTGAGAGTCTTGCCGAGGAATCAAAGTTATATCCTGAGGGCAAGTGGCAGAGGGTTGTAAGAATTCGGGCAGGGAGCAACATGGCTCTACTGGAGGTAGAGACAGACAGATAGCAGAAGACAAGAGGCAACGCAGAGCCCAGCAACAGCAACACTGGACCTGGCGAGGGCAAGAGCAGTGGGGAGAAGCCTCAGCACACCTCCAGCTTATGGCCATTTGCTCAGATTTAACATGCTGGGGGCATGCTTAGCACGCACAAGGCTCTGGTTTTGATCAGTGTAGCTTTCCTTCGTAAAACTCAACACACACAGCCCCCAGGACACAAGTTTGGAATTCTCCTACTAAACTTTGAAGTGTCTCTTGATTCTAATCTGTCGAGGGCTTCCTAGCCTCTGATTCTGTCATCCAATGTATTACTGGTATGTGGGGTATTGAGGTTTTTATTTCTGAGCAGTGATTACAAAAACCAGTGAATAGGACAGAGGCCAGGGAGGAGCTCTTTGAGAACATGAGAAGCCCCATTACCAGGGTAAAATCGTTATCTTTAAATAATATCATATAGGGAGTTACAAGTCAACCTTAATGCGCTACTGAGACCACACTTTTCCCTTTTAGTCACAAATGCAGCACTGTCATATGTTTTGCTAACTTTATATAGACTGTCTCTTAGCATCCACCCATCTGCCAGTCTGGTCACCTTGCCATAAGGCAAATGAGCAATCTACCTGTCTGGGATATGTTTTGAGGGACCTTTGCTCTTTTCCTGCCATGCTTGCTCAGTGATCCAAAGTGATCCTCTTAATCTTATCAGGCATTAAGCTCCCAAGTTGGTGAGCTAAGGAGAAATACTTCTGAAGTCCCTATATCACCAGGAGGATCAAGAACATGGTTTTGTGCATGCAGACATTGAAAGTACTTTTCACACACAAGTCTGAGAACAATTAAGATGGAAAAAATAGAGAAATAGGATGTTTTTAAACAGCTATAGGCGAACTGAAGATCATTTTGTTGGCATCGTGTTGAAGGTGGGTGGAAGATTTCAATGTGCTCCTGAGTGTGTGCAGATTTCATTACTCTGCAATAAAGTCACACCTCCCATCCATAATCTCCTCAGCAGAGATATGTGGGGCTAGGGAGATTAAAGGAGCTGACACATGGGAAGTATTTAGCATAAGGCCAGATTCAAGCAATGTTTGTGGAATTCAGATCTCAGTCTTGCTTGATCAGGCCCATACCAGCCTCTTCAGGAAGCTGTAGAGAGGAATTTGCCACCTGTCTCCTGATATATTTCCTGCCTTTGGGAGCAGCAGTGGCTGTGCAAGGAGTATACATGTGCCTCTTGGAAGGCAAGTGTGAGCCCAGCGTTTTTCTCTCTACTGCATTTTGATATGCAACACAGAGGATACTGAGTCAGGAAGGGATGCCTGGCTCTGTCACTGGTATCTGAGGGACCCTGACTGAGAATCTACAAATTTCTCTGTTCTCAGCTCTGCCTTTGACAAGAGTAAGGGGCAATGGATAAGAGTATGTTGCAGGCTCCTTCCAGTTCTGAAAGATCAGAGCCCAAGCCTCTGTTCAATATTCAACAGAGAGCTTTCCCGCCAGACTTGGACCAACACCTGCGAGCCTCCTAGAACCATAGTTTTTCATGCTGGCTATGAACCAGGAGGTAGAATAAAAGCTCAGGACAGGCTGGGGATGCTGGCTCGTGCATATAGTCCAGCACTTGGGAGGCTGAGGCAAAAGGATCATAACTTTGTTTTTTTTTTGCAGCACCGGGGATTGAACTCACAACCTCGCGCCTGCCAGGGCAGGCGCTTAAGGCACTGAGCCTAACTCCTGGCCCTGGATTTTTTTTTTTTGAGGCAGGGTCGCACTATGTAGCTCAGGCCGGCCTTGCGCTACCGTTGTAGCCCAAGCCGGCCTCGAACTCACAACGCTCCGCCTACCTCAGCCTCCCGAGTGCTGGGATTAAAGGCGTGCGCCACCACGCCTGGCCAGGATCATAACTTTGAACTCAGCCTGGGAGATTCTGTCTCAAAAAATAAAAAAGGCTGGGGATGTAGCTCAGTGAGAAGGCCCTGGGTTCATTTTCTAGTACTGAAGAGGGGAAAAAAAAAAAAAAAAAAAACAGCCCAGGACAACTGATATCAAGTTTTTGATGCCACCTTGTGTTCAGATCAAGCAAAGGCCACTGGGCTGTCATTCTAACAGCCAAACCACCAGATCGCTAAATAAATGCCCCTCTTCCCCCCACGCTTTTTTTTTTTTTGCGGCACCAGGGATCAAACTCGCAACCTTGCGCCTGCCAGACAGGCGCTTAAGCCGCTGAGCCAAACTTCCGGCCCTCCTTTTTTGAGGCAGGGTCGCACTATGTAGTTCAGGTCGGCCTTGCACTCGCATTGTAGCCCAAGCCAGCCTTGAACTCACAATGCTCCTCCTACCTCAGCCTCTCAAGTGCTGGGATTAAAGGCGTGCACCACCATGCCCAGCTCCCTCTTCCCTTCTTGATTCAATCTCATGACAAAATATGTGCTATGCTCTCACAGTAAGGAAAGAGGAAAAGGATTTTGCCTAAAACCTAAGAGAGAAATTCTTCCCTTACATCTCCGAGGAGTAAGTTTTGTTTTAAGGAGTCAGCCCAGCAGAACTGTGCTGCTGACTGATTTCCTACTCGCGATGCCACTTGAGACAGCTAAATGATCCCACTGTTCCCAGTGATGAGAACAGTACAGAGGCAATAGATCATCCACTACAGAGCTGATGTGACACAGCACAGTTCTTTGCAATCAGCTTCTGCAGGCTTCTTCGCCACTCACCTCCAACATCCGGGACCGTCGAATAGTAATGTGAGTGACATGAGGGGAGGCGGAGCTGGTTTCTACAAGCCCCAGTTTTTCTTTTTCCTTGGTAACCATATTTCGGAATAGGAGAACTCTCTGAAATGAGCAAGGGTAGGGGGAGACACAACAGAAACAGAGTCAACAAATGATACTGCCATAAAAACCACTTTGCAGAATTTTCTGAAATTTATGTTGCAGGAGATGCAACCAGAATGGGATGCCTTGATGTGTGCTGTTGGTCACAGAGTCTTGCAAGAATATCAAACATTCTCAAGAGCTCTTTTGGAAATTAGAAATACAGTTGAACTCATGCCAAGGGAGAAGTGCTCCAGAAAAAGTCGTCAAGATGCAGCCAGCATCTAACTAGGGGTCCAGGAGAGAATCACTCTCCTCATGCAGTAAGTTACGCACCACAGAAACTAGGTGGCAGAGCAAGCTACACCTACTTTAGAGGAAATCAGTGTTATGAATTTAAAACACAAAGCATGATAATTTTTCCTACTGTCAGAAATGAAAAGATCATCCCACAGTATAAAAGTTCCTGGCCTTTCTGTTTGCCTCTTCTGTGCCCCAAGTATACCTGTTCCACTAGTAATATTTCTCAATTAAGACTGGGATAGAACAGTTTGCCTTTAGCCTTAAGATTCTGATGAGGCCTTTACTTTCTACTTTTTTTTTTAAGAGATGGGGTCTCACTGTGTTGACCTAGCTGGTCTCCAACTCCAGGACTACAACAATCCTTCTGCCCCAGCCTCTTGAGTTGCAGAATTACAAGCCTACTCCATGGTGCCCAGAAAAATATGATCCTTTGTATCATCCTGGGCTTGAGAACGATGTCAGCTGAGTGAATGCATATGCCAGCCACGGCTGCTTTTCTTTTCTTTTCTTTCTTTCTTTCTTTCTTTCTTTCTTTTTTTAATGGGAATCTTCCCTCAAAGTCAAGAGCCTTAGTAAACACAGGAACAATAAAAATGGCAATAAAAACAATAGTAATAGGATTCACTATGGAGGGGGAAGAGTAGTGCATGCTCATTTAGTCCTTATATTAACTCTATAAAGAAAATATGACCTAAGCAGAAGAATTAATTGTCAATGGCTTCTAAGAAGGGGAGGGCAAAGGCATTTGGTGGAGGAACTGTTGTTCAGTGAAGCACCGTGAATTTAGAAACAAGGACTGAGGAGCCCTGAATAGTATCACAAGCTCTGAGGGTGACAGGGCCACCCAGAAAGGAGAGGGACTGAGGACTAACGAGGGGGACCAAGGATACAGCCAAAGAATTCTCCCACCTCTCCCTTCTAGGACAGGGGAGCTGCACAGGTATTTAAGTCATATGGGGCTATGTGGTATGTGTCCCAACCACTTCCTGTGACCCTAAATCTTTAGCATGATCACTAAAATGACGGGAGCTACTTTGTGGAGTATGAGGTGGAAGATGAGTATCATATCCAGTTGTGTGCAGGGGCAGTTACGCAGAAGCAGAACTGCAGGGGTATAGCAGAACCAGCCTCCTAGGAATCACAGAAAGCCTAGATCAGGCTCTGGATTTCTACAGGATGTTGAAGAAGCTTCAGAGGAAGTTCATTCAGCCTTGAAGGGCCAGGAAACCTCAGCAACCCAGCAGACATCAGGCTAAGGATCACTGTCCTCATTCTTCAGATGAGGACACCCCAACTCATCTAAAGTCACACAGCTAGTGAGGGGGACCAGATCCAAGTCCACCGACAGACCACCACACCACACAGCCTGCCCACCCCACACCAGACAGGTCTTCTGGGCTGAAATAAGAGACAAAGACCTCAAGTCACAGTTGGAACACAAACAGGTAGCAAGCACAGAGAACAAAGTGCTGTATGCATGAGCAATTTAGAGCTGAGGCTTTAAAAAATGTTGAGAAAAGGCATTATAAATCACCCACTGGAGTAAAGTCAAGGACAAGGGAAGGGCTCAGCAATCAGGGGAAATGGCACAATGGTAATAGATGAGAGTGAGATCTTGTTACCATCCTGTGCACTCCAGCAAAACGCAAGTTAACCCTGTGGAGGCAGTGAGTCAGGTGTTACCCCTTAACAATATGTGAGAAGGCTTTATAGGATCACTCAGATCAGCTGTAGCCTCCCACCCCTGAGGGAAGAGAGACAGCAGGAGCTCCTGTGGACTGCTGTGCAATCACTGGTAGCAGGACAGGGCCAGGAGATGAGGACCTTGTCCCCTCAAGTGAGAGGATTTGAAAAGCCAATGGCAAATGGCCTTAATGGTAATCTTAAGCAAAATTCCCAAAAGAAAAAGAAAAGAAAAAAAAAAAAAAAGATTAGCATATGGCCTGGACTCACAGATGGGCACAAATGAATATTAAAACCACAAACTACCTTGAACTAGTAGTGCATACTGTTCCTCTCAAGCATGTAAATATCCTTCAGTAACCCCCAATACCACTATCTGTGAACTGCACAAGTACACAGTAGAGACTCCAGACTATGCACATGGAAATGCTAAAGTCAAAGGCTGAGATCATGGAAACACAGGTGCAGGATGGGGAGCTGCATTTTAAATCAAATACCACCAAACCAGATGCAGCCTGGGAGATGAGGAGCTGGAGACTACTTTGAAGAAGCAATAACTGAGAAACAAAAACTGCTACACTTGGAAACAGCTGACTCAGGAGAGAAACAGGAGTTGTTTGTGAAGCTCAGGAGATAGTTAAGGGCTGGCTGTTAAGGAACCAAGGGCAGAAGTTACAGAGAATGAGATCAGTTTAAGATGAGGAAGCACATTCTGTCTTTGGAAGAGTACAGCAGGAGACAGCCTGCTTTGCAAAACTGTGTGTTTCCTACCAGAGGCAGAGTCAGGGGTGTTATGTGTGTGGGGCTCTCTTGAGGAGGCATGTTTCACTAAGAAATTACCAGTAGGACCCCTTATTCTGGAGGCTGTCCAGTGTAGTAAAAAAACAGCTGCATCATTTGCATATGACTGTTTTGTGGGGGATGATTAGCAACTCTCGATACCAAAATCAAAGTCAAAATTCAGAAAGCAGCAAGGTTTAAGTACCTATGAAAAGTCAAGATTTAATTAAAAAAATGGGATTTATGCTCTTTTCAAAGAGTATGTCTATTTTTGGGAACAAGAAGAGAAAGAAAAAAAAAGAGGACAGGCAAGAAAAGGTACCCCTAGGCTCTCGGGAGGCTTTCCTGAGAGGGCACAATATGGTCATGGCAGCCAGCAGGCAGTGCTAGAATGCCCACCGCTCAGCTGTGATGGAAATAATACTTTCCTGCACCTTCTGGACACTCTTGCCACAGCAGTTGACTCTTCCCAAGTCTCTCTCATTCCCTGGGGACTGGCACAACACTTTCTTGGTCCCCTTCTTTCCCTGGATTCCTCTTCCTCTCCTCTTGTCAACCTTTCAAGTGATATATCCTACAGGACCTAGTCCTCTTCTAAGATCCAATTTCCTCCTCCATGTTGGTAAGTGCAGACAGGAGAGCTGGTAGCTGCCCACATGCAGTCTCTGTCCAGCTTTTCTCCTAAGCTGTAGAGCCACCAGGAACCACAGTCATCTCACATCCTACCCACTCAAAGCTGAACTCACCACATGTCCAGGACCAGCCTGTCTTTGTTTCTACCTTAAGGATAGTGCTCCCAAGTGCAGGCAGTAATTCAGGAACTGCTTCCATTCCCCATTCCTGGCTCTCTGAATGTCAGTTTCCAAGGCCTTAGGTGCTAGCTCCTTAAATGTCTTTTGACTTAACCATTTTACTCCATGGGTCCCACCCTAGCGCAGGCCAGCTGGCTTTAATAGTTCTGCATCTAGCCAATCTTCTATACTGTGGCCAGAATGATCTTTCTAAAGTATAGCTCTGAGCTGGATGTGGTGGTTTATGCCTATGATCCCACCTACCGAGAGATTAAGGCAGGAAGGGCCCAAGTTCAAAATAAGCCTGGGCTGAGATACAGCATTTGTCTAGCATGTGTGAGGCCCTGGGTTCAATTCTTAGTACTGAAGAGAAAAACAAAACAAAACAAAACAAAAAAAAAAAAAAAAAAAGAAAAGAAAAAGAGAAGAAAAAAAAAGTACAGCTTTGATAAGGAGCCTCCTATGCTTAAAATCTGGCAGTGGAGTTGGTTAACATCTAAGCTGCTAGCCTTGATTTCTAAGGCACTTTGTGCTCTAGTTCCTACAAACTTCCTCCACTTCATTTGACTCCCTCCTGTAATATTCTCTCCAACCACATGGTATGCCTTCCTTTTCTCTCAGCCTTGGCCTTTCAGGGCTGTGTATTTTTGCTTGCGGTGCTCTCTTCATTCCTGTTTCCCCCACTGCCAGCTGGGCTCCCTCGGCACATGTCCCACTGCACCTGAATTCACACTGCCTTCTCCATCTCTGCAGCTCCAGCACCCAGTGCGACCTTCCAGGGTCAGATAGCTCACCACAGTGTTTGCAGAGTAAGTGATGTCATATGTTCATTTCTTTTCTTTTTTTTTTTTTTTTTGTGGCACCAGGGATCAAACTCACAACCTTGCGCCTGCCAGACAGGCGCTTAAGTCACTGAGCCAAACTTCTGGCCCTTGTTTTTTGAGGCAGGGTTGCACTATATAGCTCAGGCTGGCCTTGCACTCATGTTGTAGCCCAAGCTGGCCTTGAAATCACAACGCTCCTCCTACTTCAGCCTCCCAAGTGCTGGGATTAAAGGCGTGCGCCACTACGCCCGGCCATATGTTCATTTCTAATCACAAGCACAAGGATGAGAGCTCAAGAACCATGTGCAATAGAGTAACACCCTAGGAGCCCAGTTCTGAGTGCCACTCACGTTTTTGTGAGGAATGACGTGAGGGATGTATTGCAGGATCAACTGGGCACGTTTTCGGTCCTTGTCAAGTTCTTGGAAGAGCACACTAGGTTTGAGATCCCTTAAAGAGAAAGATATGGGTTACTAATTATTAAAACAGAAAAATCACTCTAGAGGGTCAAATTCTGCCTTTGCAAAATTCTATGGGAACACCTGTTCATTCACACACACACTGTCCATAGCTGCCATCATTCCTGCTGCAACAGCAGAGGGAGCAGCTGCGACACAGACTGGTCCACAGCACCTAAGACCAACTGGCCATCTACAGCCATTTGCAAGGCCTTTTTCTGGTGACAGTTTCAAAGCTTATGTGAGAGTTAACATGTCACTGACAGCAATGTTGACATGTTTTGGCAGGAGGAGGTACACACAATTAAACCCAGGGCCTCTGCCCTGAGTTACTTTCCTAACTTTTTTTTTCTTTTTTTAAATAAAATTTGGAGAAGGTCTCATGAAGTTGTTATGTTGCTTGAATATGTGATCCTCAGAGTGCTGGGATTACAGGCATATACTACCATGACCAGCGTGGCATTCTCTTAAGTTTGCTTAGACATTGTCAGAGGATTTCCAATAACACCAAAAAAACCTGAAAGCAATTTTGACTCTGGTCATTCTGTTAAAAAAAACTGCTATGTAACTGTATACCCCATGGCACAGGTCAACTCAAAGATCTTTTCTTCTCAGTCTGGATAAGAAACAGCTACTGAGAGTGGTCTTGCTTTGTTGCTCTTAACTCTAAGCATACTGGTGTAATAGAAGGGTGCTAGATGCTGCACTTTTTTTTTTCGCCGTACCAGGGATCTAACTCACAACCTCGTGCCTGCCAGACAGGCGCTTAAGCCACTGAGCCAAACTCCCAGCCCTGGTTTTTTGAGGCAGGGTCGCACTATGTAGCTCAGGCCAGCCTTGTGCTCTTCTTGTAGCCCAAGCCAGCCTCAAATTCACAATGCTCCTCCTACCTCAGCCTCCCAAGTGCTGAGATTAAAGGCGTGCGCCACCACGCCCGGTTTAGATGCTGCATTCTTACAGATGTGTCACAGCAAATGGATGGACAGGGTGGAGGGTGAAAAGGCCTTCCACCATGGGCTATGACAGGGTCCCCAGCTGCTCCTCCCTACAATGATGCTTACTTTCGCAGCCAGTGGTCCTCAGGGGCGAAGCGCCTTCGGCAGTCACGCTCATAGAGCACCATCAGCCACCCATGGACAGACTGGAACAGCTCCAAGGTCTCACCCTTGGCATTCTCTATGGAACAAACAAACAGGAGAGTCACATTTGTGGAGAGTGGTGAGAGGTAGAGGTGTGGGAGGACAGACCTTGTCTCCTGAAGTCCTTAGCAAATCTTAACTCTCTGGCTTTGAAATTTCTGTGGAACTGAAATGATTAAAAGGCCCCCTGGGGATGTACTAAATGTCTGCAGGGCCTGGTGTCTCTTAGGCAATCACTCATGCTGCTTCCTATGGTATGACAGCCAAAGGTTCTTTTAGTCTAAGGAGCTCAGTACTGAACAACTGGGAACACTTCACAAGGTGACTCTCATCTAAGTTGTGAACTGGCACACATTCTATTCTCATGCAGGTCAATACTGGTAATCAAAAGCAGAGTCACGGTAGAGGGAATCATCATGAATAAGGTTTTTTTTTTTTTGGTACTGGGAATCAAACTCATGACCTCATGCTTGCCAGGCAGGTGCTTATGCCACCGAGCATTATGAATAAGCTTTGACACATACATGAAAGTCCTGAAGGGTCCCTGGGAGAGTGAGACATGAGACTTCTATAGTAATACTACTGTCTTAGGAGATCAGAGAGAGTGAAGAAATAAAACTTCCAATCATAATGTACAGAATAAATGTACATTTTCTATTAACTGGTAAACAATAAAGCTAAGAACCAGTTGGTGTTACAGACTCTTTAGCCTCTCTGGGTTTAGCATCAATGAAATGAGGGTAGACATCTTTACCTTACCTACGATTCCATCCCAGATCATCTTAAACACAAAAGAATTCAGAAAAGAAGATATGGTGATCAGTTCTTCCAGTTTGAATGAAATTTGTTCTTCATAAACTTCAATGTCATCAAGGATCCTAAATCAGAAAATTATTCAGAATTTCTTACTGAGAGATGGAAAAAATAATGAGATCTACTGTTTCTCAGACACCATAAATAATGTTCAGAAGTAAGCTCTATTTTTAGATACTTCAGGTAAAATATAATGTCTAAGATTTGCTTCAGAGAAATCTGGGAGAGGAGAGCAAGCAAGGCTTGAATGCAGCAAAACTGCTGAGCTGATGATGGCACATGAAGGTTCATTATTTTATTTTCTATTAATCTGAAGTTGTCTGCAGTAAAAAGATTTTAAAAAACTAAGAAAAAAAAACCCTCTACACTTGTTTTTTTCTTACTCATAAGGATCTGTGACACTTTCTTGCTTTATACTTGGATTCATGCCTCGCTGCTGCCTGAATATGAAGGGCTCTTGACTGAGTGCATGCTTACTAAGAAAGCTGTGAGCCTTAGCCCACATCTGGGACAGACACTGAGGTACCTGATAAGTATTTGTGAATGAAGAGATGTCTGAAAGAAGACAGGAATGAATGAACAGTGAGACACAGCTCTAACTCAAAATTTACTAAAACAACTCAATACACATTAGAATTTGACTCACTTTGACTCAGCAACTAATGGTTGTATTTGAGCTGCTACAGACTCTGCTCTCACCTCCACCTGCTCACTTCTCAATGCTTATCCAATCTGCCACTTACATGACCCCAGTCCCTTCCTGCTAAGGTCTTATAGCCTGCATGTAATTGCCTGAGGTGCATTCTATCTTATAATTCTTCACCAATCTTTTGGGAAAAGGTGGACTTAATACCAAATATATAAGTGAATATGTAAGTTTAAGGAACAAACATTTGCTAACATCCCACCTTTTGCCTCACTTCACTAAGTAGCTGATATTCCTTTTCTCACTTACTCTTTATCACATTGGTAATATTACCTCCATTCCACTAACAAGCAAACTGAGGCTCAGAGATGATAAGCAACTTGCCTAGGGTAAACTTGATAATAACAATAATAGCCAACACATAACAAACTCTTCCTGTGCGCCAGGGTTGTGCTGAGCTCTTGGCATTAATGATCTCTTTTAATCTTTTCCACATGCCTAAAAGTAGGTGCTGTTGTTACTCCCATTTGCAGATGAGGAAACAGTCTCAGAGCAGGGTAGAATCCCTTAATCCCTTGTAGAGGGTATCACAGAAAATGGTTGAGCCAGGTTTTGGACCTTGGCTCTCTGACCCTGGAATTTTCCAGTGATTTACCCAGCAGAGTGAATCAATGGTTGAGCTATGATTTGAACCCATTTCCAGAAGTCCCCAAACACTCAGCGGTACTGACCCAGTTGTCCTGAATGACTGGGGCCCATTCTTGAACATCCAGTACATGCCACCTGCTTTGTAAATGTTTTCTTGTTATCTATCTATTTATCTACCACTTTTTCTTTTTTGAGACCCTTGAGAAAAGGGTTTCACCATTTTGCCCAGGCTGGTCTGGAACTCATGAGCTCAAGTGATCCTACCTCATCTTCCCAAGTAGTTCAATTATATGCATGTGCCACCCTGCCTGGCTCTTGTCTAGTTTTTCTAATGACCGTGCCACACAGGTCTTAGTACATATAGTAATCATTACTTGCTTCCTGACACTAACTTGATCTCTCTGATTCTAAGAAAGGTATTTAGCCCCACAGCAGTCAACCTACGTGATGAGGTGCCGTGAACAGTCACAGAACAGCATCAGCATGGCCAAGAGCTGCTTGGACTCTTCAGTATCATTGTTCAGGCATTCCAAGAAGAGCTTTAGCCCTCCGTGGGGCCCCAGCTCACAGATAAATGCCCACAGTTTGGGCAGCAGGTCATCAAGGTAAGTGAGACCTGGAAAAGGATAGAGAAACCCAAGCTTCAGGTGGGAGTTCCATCTCATTTGTTATTTCTCCTTTTCATTGGGAAAACAAAACACTTAAATCCATTATTGATCATTTAATGTGCATGAGAAGGTGCAATTAGGAAAAGCATTATCACCCTGAGAATCACAATGATAGTAACAGCTAATGTTCAATAGGTGTGTCAGATACCAGTTTAGACATTTGGCACACTTTGCCTTTCTGCTTGTGAAACCCAATGTCATTCCACTGTTTTCCTCCAAACCTGGAAGTTGAACCTGGGGGGAAACATTTTTAAATTGTTTTGAAATAGGGTTCACTAAGCTGTCCAGGCTGGCCTTGAATTTGCAATCCTCCTGTGCTGGCCTTCCAAGTAGCTGGGATTACAGCTGTGCAGCACACTGCCCAGTACAATGTTATCTCCATTTTATAAGGGAGGAAAGTGAAGTACAGAACAGCTAAATGATTTGCCCAAGACCACACAGCTAATAAATACCACAGCCAGGAAAAGAACCCAGATCAGCGTGAGTTAGTAATTATGTTTTAACAGGGATCAGCAAGATTTTCTGGAGAGGGATAGGGCTTTAAGGGCCAGATGGAAACTGTTGTCAAAAGAAAAATTTGAGACAAACTGAATTTAGCAGAGACTAACTGAACAAAGGATGGCTGACACATTGTGCAGCCTCAGGACAAAAGAGGTTCAGAGAGTTCTGCTCTGAAAGTGGGCAGACAAAGTTTATCATAACTCAGCATTTTCCTTATTTGAACATGCTCTGGTAAACTGGCTGCCTGTGGTTGATCAAAAACTGCTGCTACAATTGGCTTGGACTCAGCTATTTGTTACAGAAGTATTTTCTGAAGTGAGGCTTTCAGTTAATTTATATGCTTAGGGTTTGGGTGGGATAAGGTGGCCTGCTGTTTAAGGTGATGGACTGCTAAATTAGGGCTGGGTTCAGGTTCACCGGGGAAAGACTCAAGAGTATGGAGGCATCTTCAAACCAAGTTTAGTTTAACAGTCACTACAGCACAAAAGCAGGTTACACATGAGGTAAACAAATGGGTTTGGCTGTGCTCTAATAAAAGTTTATTTACAAAAATAAGTGAGCTGGCTTTGACTCATGGGCTGACTCCTGCCTTAAACCATCTTGCAGGCTCACCCTCACTTAGCAAAGTTTTCCTCTCAACTACTTCTATTATTTTGTATTAAAAATGAGAAAGTAATGAATGACTATAGCAGAGATAGTCTGACATGTTACATAAAACTAACCCTGGGGAAACAAAAAGTGAAGACAGGACATTCCACATCAGCTTTCTGATGGCTACAAGGCCTCAGACACGTGAGGTACATCACTGGTATATTTTAAGTCTAATAATGAGGATACACAGCGACTTAGAAAGTCTGGATCTGAAACTCCATGTGTTACTGAACATATGGCAGGTTCATGTTTCTCAGAAGAGCAGTCACTTTGGAGACTTCTGGGAAGATGGCGGAGTAGTAGGATGCAGGGAAAACAGCCTTTCTGAGAGACACCGTCTAGATGTGGGAATACGCCATCTTGAGGAAGATAAAAATGAGGGAGATGGGTTCCTGGGACCCAGGAAGAGCCTGAAGTTTGAATCAAACCCCACAGAGAGAGTGAAAAGAAAAAATTCAACTAAGAAGAAGGCAGTAGCTGGCGGAGCCTTCGCCTGGAGCTGGACTCACTGTGCAAGGGGAGCTGTTGGAGCCCAACGACGCATGGTCGTGGTGTTGGCGGTGGCTGGCGACCCCAGGCCCTCTGCGGAACCATTCCTCGGTGGAGGAGAGCGGCCGATGTGGCTGATGCGGAGGACTGTGCTGGCTGGCGGTGAGTGTGGAGGGCTTGGTCTTCCCGTGGGGGAGAGCAAATTGCTGGGAGCTGTTCTGGAGTCAGGCCAGATTTGCCTGGGGCTAAAACTGTTGCTGGCTTCCCCCAGGCGCAGACCCATGGAGACTGCTTGGATGGCTGCAAGCCTAAGGAGGCTGTTCTCAGGGCAGGCCTGCTAAGGTTGTCTACTACTCCATTCACAAACAGTTGCTGGCTTGTGGGGATACAGTGCCATGATTTGGGTTGCTGTCTCCATAGGCTGTTTACCAGTGAATCTAGAGAAAACCCCAGAAGTAGACTTTTTTTTTGTGTGTGTGTGTGTGTGTGAGTGTGGGTTTTGCCCTCCTTTTGGGTGTGGTCTTGTTCTGTTCTCTTTTCTGTCTCTTTTGGCTTTCTTTTCCCTCAGTCTTCTGCAGTGGTTTCCCTAAATTGGTGGGACCCATCTTTGTTCTCCAACCTACTTACAGTCTCTTTCTCTTTTCCCACTTTTCTGCTTTTTCTTAAATTCATTTTGGGTCTGGACCCTTGGGGACAGAATTGATATATTGTGAACCTAAGTACTATATATGATAGTTATACATTCTGCCCAATGGTTATAAATTCAGTTTATATGGTTGGGGGTTGTAAATCAGGAGTTGGATCAGTTTACTGTTTCGTGGGCTGTGTTTGGTGCTGTGGGTGCCACTGTAGCCAGAATTAACTGGATTGAACTGGATAGCTGTTGGCCTTGATGGTTCAGGACTGGGATTGACAGGGGGTCACAGAGAGAGCTGCAGTGTGGTGCCAAGCAGCTAGGGACTGGGCTTGGCTAGCTGCGGTTTCTCATCTCTGACAAACTGAGGAGATGGGATTTTCCAATAGACTCGGAGCCCAGGAATCAGTTACACTGGGAAGATATCTCCGGGAAGTGCTCATCACCTGGAAGTCCTTAATACCACCATTAAAGTGGCCCACTGCAAGCAATTAACAGGTATCACTTTTGGAATTAAATCAAAAAAGAAAAGAAACGAGAAGACAAACAGGTCACAACCCCAGACACCCAGTTCACCAAAAGCAAACCTAGGGGGCAATGAGGCTGGAAAATCCTAAAGCCCACTACAAGATTTCTTAGAAGTGGTAATAAAGCAATTGAATGAGGCTTTGGAAAAAATGAAATCAGAAATAATCTCTCAAATAACCACAGAGATTACCAAAATACACACCATGCTTAGTGATGTTAGAGCAGATACAGACAAAAAAATAAACTAGCTTAAGCAAACTATGGAAAGACAACATAGGAAGCAAATGGATTCCATAAAGCAGATTCAAGCAAATATCCAGGAGAATAGAAACTCCATTGAAAGTATTCAAAGCAGATGAAGCCAATGTGAGGACAGAATCTCAGATATTGAAGACAGGCTCACAGTTAGTGACCAGGAAAAGATTCTTCAAAACTAGTAAGGGAACATGAGAAATCAATCCAGCCATTGCTTGATGAGACAAAGAAAAAAAAGATTAATTGGAGTCAGTGAGTGAGCAGGAGATACTACAAATGACATTGAAGACATCCTTATAGACATCGTGTCAGAAAACTTTCCTGGTAGAGAAAAAGAATTTGACATATAAATAAGTGAGGCATATAGAACTCCACTTAGTAACGATAAAAAAAAAAAACTGCTTCCAGGCATATCATAGTCAAGATTCCAGAAATTCAACACAAGAATAAAATTTTAAAAGCTGTTAGGGAAAAGAAACAAATCACCTATAAAGGAAAGCCCATCAGAATTACAGTGGATTTCTCAGCACAAACTCTCAAGTCAAGGAGAGCTTGGAGTGAAGTACTCCAAGTTCTAAAAGAAAACAACTTTCAACCCAGATTGATATATCTATCCCGCAAAACTATCTTTCAAAATAGAGGGAGAAACAAAATACTTCCATGAAAAGCAACAGTTGAGGAAATTCACAACCACTAAACCAGCACTCCAAAATGTTTTGAAGGACATTTTAGAAAGGGATGATAAGTATTACAGCTCCACGAACCCCAATAGAAGGAATCCACCAGGAAAATAGAAAACAACATGATAAGTCAATACATATGAGTTTTAACCATCAATGTTAATGTTCTTAATTCACCAGTTAAAAGACATAGTCTGGTAGAATGGATCAAGAAGCAAGATCCAACAATATGCTGAATACAAGAAACACATTTAATTCAAAAAGATATCCATAGTTTGAAGTTAAAGGATGGAAAACAATACTCCATGCAACAGGAGTCTAGAAAAAGGCAGGGGTAGTTATTCTATTTACAGATAAAGTTAACTTTAAGCCAAGACTTATTAAGAGAGACATAGAAGGTCACTATGTGTTGGTAAAGGGAACAATCCAAGAGGAAGAGATAACAATTATAAATATATATGCAACAAATACCAGTGCACCCAGTTATATAAAACAATTATTAATGGACATGAAAAATCAAATAAGCCTTAATGCAATTGTATTGGGAGACCTCAATACCCCTCTGCCACAAAAGGACAGGTCAATCAGATTTTTTGGAATCTTCTAGGTAGAGTATCATGTTATCTGAAACAAAATCTATGTATATAAAAAATTAGTTGTGACAGTCATAGAAAAAGAATTTTGAGTGAAATGTAATTTTCTCAGGGTCACCTTCAGATTTTATTTTTAATGCAAAATGTTCATTGAAAACAATTGTGTTAATAATTTGTTAGATAATGTTTCATGTCTGTGTCTTTTTTATCTTAAATAATTTTTGGGAATATCCAATATGCTGATGATCGTTACTGTTTGGTTGGCTGGTGTGAAATTGTTACGTTTTGATTTCTTATTTTCCTTTTGTTTAAAATTAAAAAAAAAAAGAAGAGCAGTCACTTCTATTTGAGCTCTTATAATATTTGCAAATATATGCTTCAAATACAAGTAGTTATCTCTATTTGAGCCTTCTCATTTTAGAGTACACTGAATTATTTAGCTGTGAAAGAAGAACTGTTTGGGGAAGATACAATAATCTGAAGGAGGCATGTGGAGAATTCAAAGTTACTTAAGGATGCTTAGAGTTGAACTAAAGGAATTATAAAAGAGTCCAAGAAATGTAGCATCCATTGAGTTATTACTCCTAAAAGTTTGACCTCACACTTTCAAAGGAGGAAGATGTGGTTATAAAGAAGCTTTCAAAATACAAAAGTTTTTTCACCAGACTGGTGGGTATAAGGCGCTCAGCTCATAGTTTTTAGGTAGTCCATGTTGTACTATATACATCAAAGACCTCATAATTTAATATAGGTTAAAAAAAGAAACAGTAGTTACATTGTGGGGATCATAAAGAAGAAAAGCAACTGTCCTCATATTATATGCTACCCATGGTGTAGACGGAAATAGTCACAGCCATAAACACTGGTTCAACAGAGATAAGTGGGAATGTGGGGCCCTGGAGGGAGATGCCAGAGGACCAGAAGAGCTCCAGTGCCAGCAGGGCACAGGAGGAACATAAGCAAAGTGTGACAGTAAAGATATACTACTTTTAAACAAGTATGCTATTTTCTATAATGACTTAAGATGTATATAGCTAAACTAATAGACTGAATATTACATATACATTTTAGACTAGTCCTTTATTTTTAAAAGTGTGTACTTTCATGTTGGTCGAAAATCTTATTTTTGGATTCTCTTACTTCAGAAAAATGAACTTAGATGTGAGCACATCTTACAAACCAGACACAGGTGATAACCTCAAACTCATCTGAGTCAAGATGCTGCCAAACCTTCAGATGCTGAGAAGCATCCGGCATGGTGTCCTCCCTTCCCTCCTGCTTCTCTTCTGGGAACCTGTCCCAGACCTTACACTCCATTTCTCTGCTGCTATCCTGCCACTATACTCAAACGTTTCTGGATACTTCTGCCTATACCTGTCACAGCCGAATCTAACTCTCAAGTCCCTGCAAGTCATGTCCCCAAATGTGCGTCCTCAGCTCAGCAAATGGCATCACCACTCACACAGGAGTTTGGGCCAAAAACTAAGAATCACTTTTGAAATCTTTAGTCATTATGCCCCCAAATCTAATTTACCAGTAAGGCCAAAGATTGCACCTATCAAACACATTTGAAACCTCCCCATTTCCATCTCCATCTCCATCACTATCACTAGGCCAGTGAGTCTCAACCAGGATGATTCTGCCAAATCCCCCTCAGGAAGCATTTGGCCACGTCTGGAAACATGTTTGGCTGTCATAATTCGGGTAGAAGGTACTACTGGGCCAGGGGCTGGTAAATATCCTACAGTGCACAAGGCAGCCCTCTACAACAAAGAGTTAATGGTCCAAAAGGCCAATTCGGCCAAAGTTGAGAAACCCTGCTCTAGTGTATGCCAGCACTGACTCTGCTTATTTTCAGTTTCTCAAGGTGTTCATCATTTTAGGTGATTTACTCTTTACTTACACATTGGTGTCTCCCCACTACTAGAATATAATCCTGTTTGGGGCAGAGACCTGACTTAGCTTGTTCACCTCTGAATCCTCAGTGCTTTACAAGCACACGTACTTCGTAAGTATTTGAAGAATGAGAAAGTGGGAAAGGCAGAAGAAGCAGTACTTTAGGATCCTAAAAAATGTATGATGCAGAAGTTCTTAACTCCTTATGTAGTGACTGGCTTTCAGTTTTCTTTTTTTTTTGGCAGGCGCTTAAGGCACTGAGCCAAACTCCCAGCCCGGGTTTTTTTGAGGCAGGGTCGCACTATGTAGCTCAGGCCGGCCTTGTGCTCGCGTTTTAGCCCAAGCCGGCCTCGAACCCACAACGCTCCGCCTACCTCAGCCTCCCAAGTGCTGGGATTAAAGGCGTGCGCCACCACGCCCGGCTTGGCTTTCAGTTTTCAAGGAGATTTTGTACTCATGATATCGATTCATAACAATGACTCCTGCACTGCAGTTCAAAAGCTCTCAATGTCCAATTCTGTGCTCATAGGAGGGACTTTCTTCCTTGCTCAGCTAAAAAGGAAAATGTTAAGCATATCCATGAGATGAGATACCATGCAGCCAATAAAAATGAGGTTTCTGAAGGATTGCTGACATGATAAAATAATTATAAAGTGATCAATGGAAAAAGAGGATGAAATGGTGTACATCAGTCTAAATATATTTATATTATGCGTGTAATATGCTCAGGAACAGGTGTAGGCTGTGGGATGAACAGTTGTGTTTGTTTTGTTTTTGCCTCCCTATCTTTTCTAGTTTTCTACTCAGAAAAGATAACTTTTAAAAAGTTGTACTCATAAATAAAACAAGAGCCAGGTAAGGAACAAAATAGAAGTGCTTTGAATGAGGCTGGCTTGAGCTACTTAAAGGAAGTCTACCAATCCCTAAAAGGAGTAATTAAAAAACTGCTCACCTTCAAAATCAACTTTTTCAGTAAGTTAAGGAAACCACAGGAAAATAAAAGGTCGAGGTTTGCTAAGAAAAAGTCTGCCAAGTTTGAAACATGGGCACTAAAGCTTTGGGATGCCAAACCTGTAAGTATCTGTAGGCGGATCTGGGTCAGAGTTGTCAGCGAGGTCTGGTAGAGGACACAGATGTTGCAAACCTTCTGGACCTCTGCAGAGTCGACGCGCTTACCCCCGACAGGCCTGAGAATATTCCGAACTGACGTAGACTTCTGAAATGCACGCTTAAGGAGACCTGGCAGGGAGGAGAAAATAAATGCAAGGGGACGTTCAGCCATCTACCAGGTTCCATCAGGTCAAGGGAAGAACATTTCAATGAAAGTCCACATTCACAGACAGGGCCGGCCAGTGGGGCTGCTGCTTGGACTCAAGACATTTCTTTAGGGCCTGGGTGTGGTGGCACATGCCTATAACCCCAGCACTCAAGAGGATGAGATAGGAGGGTCACCACGAGTTTAAGGCCAACCTGGGCTACATAGTGAGTTCATGGCCAGCCTGAACTGCATAGTGAGATCCTCGCAAAAGAACCAAAAACAAAAACAAAAATAAAAATAAAAACGACATTTCTTTGGAATAAACTAGAGAAATGCTAATGATGGGGTTTTCTGGTATAACCTAACAACCTCTTCAGAATATCAAGAAAATCTCTCAGAACAAACCAGCATGCTCTTCTTTGACATGTGATTCTTCTACTATACCAAGTAATTTCAGAAGTCACAAAAGTAAAAATTCAGGGGACCATGTTAGAGGAAGAGTAAAAGGCACAGTCTCAATTTTCTCTGCTTTTGGAGGGAACTGAAACATAACACCTTCAAGGTCTAACTTTTTTTTATGAACACACTACTTTTGTATGAAGCCTTCTCATTTCCATCCTGCTGAAGTTATATCTGGTGAGCCCATACTCACTGTTAGCTAGAACACAGTTATGCAATATATGAGTTACAAATGAAAACCCACCCTACAACTGAAAATCTGCTGCAGGAGGAATACTCCACTGATTACATATTTCTGGCATTTCCCTGCCTGTCTGTCCTTCTGCTCTCTGCCTGTCCACCAGCTCTCTTTCTGTACTAGGGATTGAATCCAGGGCCTTCACACTGAACTATATTCCCAGTACTTTCTTATTTTACATTTTGACAGTGTCTTGCTAAGTCACCTAGGTTGGGGTTGAACTTGTGGATCCTCCTGCCTCAGTCTCCCAGAATGTTTGGATTTGTGCTGTTATGTCCGGCTTGCATTTCCTTAACTCTGATCAGAGTGGGCAACAAGAAACCTTCTCATGGTATTCACTTCTAACCCTGCAGGAGGGGTTCTGCTGAGGTGCTGACTCAGTGGTTTCTTTACGAGAAACCCCATGTGGGATTCATTTTATGATTAAAACTTAGCAAAGTAGCATATCCCCTAAGAAACAGGTCTTCTTTTTTTCTGGTAATGAGAAACGGTCCACATAACCCTTTTCATTTTGGCTACTACAAAGCTCATGGCCAAACTAAGCTCAGACACAGTCACATGGCCCTTAAGGAACAAGCATCTGTGGATATTCCATGTACACGATCACTGATTTATATCTCTCTGGCCTCGCTGTTTTGTTAAACAGAGACTTGAATGAAGAAGCCTCGAAGTCTCTGCAGGAAAAGTTAGAGTGTAGCAGACAGTGGAACATTCACGTAAGAATCAGTAGCTGTCTTGGGCCCAGCAGAGCCCTGGCAGGCTGGCTCGGCCACTCACTTTTCACTGGAAGCACATTCTGTGGGGATGCCAGCTGCGTGGGCGCTGGTTCCTGGTGCTCCAGCAGCTTCTTGCTCAGGATGTCACTGAAGAAGATGCGGATGAGAGGCACTCCCCACAGGAACTGCAGCTGTTTGGTGATCAAGTGCATTGATTCGTTGAGGCTAGGAGAGAGCAGGAGATAGACATGTCAGCTCCACCACCGCCTGATAGGGACAGTCTATTCCTCTTCCCAGGGGGCCTTCCACTTGGAGGTACAGCTCAGGTCTTGCACTCAGTACAGCAGAGAAGATAAAAAGAAAAATGAGAAATAGAACCAACAAATTGTCACTGAGGGCTGGAGATATCGGAGATACTGAATTTCTATCTGTCCATCACTGGACCCGAACTTCCTGAGCTGCCATGAGTGTTACTGGATCTCCCAGACCCACAAATTCCATGTGTCACAGACATCTTGGGGACAGCTCCCTATTGCTGGATAGACAAAAACCTTCTCATGCTGGCTGTGCTGTCTGCTTTCTGGTTGTCCTGTAGCTGTGGGCCCAGACCTAGCTGACTCAATGCCTCCTCAGCATTTCCTTGCCTCTGGGGCAGTGTCCTCTCTCTACTCTAGGCTGTACCCCAGCAACATCCTCATTCCTGGAACCTGCTGACATCCCTCCATTGCTCAGATCCTAAACTGGTTCTCGGTACACTGTCAAAATGGTAACAGCCTTCGACTACAGAACATACACTAGGCCTAGCAATAGGCCCTTTCATGGTCTCATTTGATCCTTCCAGAGGCACCCTGATGACTGCCTCTCATTTCAGATGAGAAAGCTGAGGTGAAGCAAGTTGTCCAAAGGCACCCAGGGAACAGGCAGGGAGCTGAGACCCTACCATCTAAGAAAGGGCTGTGTTGCCCTACCCTGTCCCCCAATACCCCTCTGGACTCCAAGCACACACCATGGGTGGGGACATCATGCTGGGTGGGCTGTCCTAGCAAAAGTCTTTTAAAATAGATAGGACTCAAGGAATGTCACTTAGGTACAGGAAAAAGGGAACAAATCTAGGGATTTCCTTCTCTGAGCATCTGCTAGGGACCCCCCCACCCTAGCAGATACCTGACCGAAAGAGTTAGATGTTAGTGACCTTAGCTTCATCTCAGCCCAGCACACTCATTCATGTTTGCAATATTGCCTTACTTGATCCATAGTCTTTCATGCTAGGGGTTCTAGCACTTTTGAATTCTCAATTAAAATGTTTAAAGTTTATGTTCACTTCTTGAAAAGGATCTGGGGTAACTCTGAATCCTTTTAAATTATTTGTCGCTTCAATATCTCCAAAATAGGGTGAAAACTGATTAAGGTGATACTGAAGAAAAAAATAATGATAGATGAGGTTTATAACAATGAAAAGAATAAAAAGCAAAATACTTTTTTCTTTTTTTTTTTTGATTGAGAGCTTTTTTTTTTTCCAAATTCATTTTATTTCAAGGAGAAAAAGAAAAAGAAAAACAAAACAAAACAAAACAAAAAAAACTAAAACAAAATTTTAAAACACATCAATCGGGGCAACAATGGTACATACATTGCACAGTCATCCCCAAATCATTCACCCACAATACAAGACATCTGCATTCAATTGTCGGAACAATACCAGCATAAATCTTTCTCTTCAGTGAACTCAGAGAAATCAATAGCATAACTATCTTAACTATTTTTTATATACATATATATATACACACACAAATATACATGTTGTTTCTTTCAGCTTCTCACACTAATGAGACAATACAATGTTTACACGTGTGTCTTATTTATTTCACTAATGAGTATGGTCTCAAGTTGCATCCATTTAACTAGAAAAGTGTCCAGTTTATCCTTCTTTATGGCTGAGCAGTACTCCATAAAATGCAAAATCTAGCCGGGCGTGGTGGCGCACGCCTTTAATCCCAGCACTCGGGAGGCTGAGGTAGGAGGAGCGTTGTGAGTTCTAGGCTTGGGTTACAACGCGAGTGCAACGCCAGCCTGAGCTACATAGTGCGACCCTGCCTCAAAAAAACCAGGGCTGGGGAGTTTGGCTCAGCGGCTTAAGCACCTGCCCTGGCAAGCGCAAGGTTGTGAGTTCAATCCCCAGTGCCGCAAAAAAAAAAAAAAAAAACAAAATGCAAAATCTTATGCTTACTTTTGTAAACCAGTATCAACATTCAAAAAGATGGAAGGATGGTTTTTATTTTCTTTTGGTCTTATTTCTATTTTGCACAATGCATGCACACTATTTTTGTTCTAAGAAACAAAATAACGAAAGCTGGAAGGAAGAAGGGGAAGTGGTAGGGAGAGAGACAGGCAGCAGAGCTTACCCATAATCCACCGATTGGGAGAACCAGCCAAGGACAGGGTGCCAGTGGGTCAGGTTGGATTTCTTCTGGGACACGTACTTCTGACAGTAGCACAGCATCTGGGTGAGCAAGCTCACAAACCCATCTGTCTCCTCCTCTAACACTTGGGGGCTGAGGGAGCCCAACTGTAGGATGTTGCCTGCAAAGAGAGAAGGCAGAGCCCTGCTCTCTGTGGTTTAGGCTGCCACAATGTATGTGCAAGAGAGTCCAAGTGAGGGGTGCCTGCCAGTGCTGGAGACCACAGTATGGTGCAGGAGTAAGAAAGAGGCCAACCTAACTTCAAGTCCTGGCACTGCGATAGATGAGTTGCACAGCTCTCAATCTATCTGTTATGGTTTATACACTGTGTCAACTTGAGAAGTCTAGCAGCTTAATTAACTAACTCAACAGCTCTACATCCTGGGGTATAGAGCACAAGCAGTTACCTGTTCATTGTGTCAATTTGTGAAGGTCAGAAGTTTTACTGAGAGACTCAGTAGGGAGCCAGGGTTCTTACTTTGTAAATATCCTCATCCTGTGCAAAGCAGGACAAGATTTGTGAATGCTATACCCAACCTGGGGAGGGGGGTGTCCGGTGTACAATATAAGGGAGGAGAAGAGGCTTGCTCTTGTCCCCTTTTACTCTGGCTGCTGCCTTGAAGTGCTGCCTCTGTGCCATGCCACCCTGTCTTGGAGCCAGCTGATTATGGACTGAAACCTCCAAAAACTGTAAGCTAAATAAACCTTTCCTTCCCTAATTTTGGGTGTCAGGTGTTTTGTCTCAGCAACGAGGGAAAAGTAACCAAGACACTACCTCTTGAATCTGCTTCCTTATTTGTAAGACTGGAATAATGATTTCCACTCTCCATGAGTATTATATATTAAAAAAACATATAAACTGTCAGCCTCACAAAGGTATGTGATATTTACTTAGCATAACACTTTAATATTATATTAATATTTAAAAATGAAGAGTGACACAAGGAATGACAATAACTTAATGTCTTGGGAAATCACTCATCTTCAGTGTTCACTGAAATTCTTACCCCTTGGGTGAAGACTCCTGTCAGATACTCCCTTTACAATTTAGCCATAAGAGCTTTTTCCATCTGAACTTCTTCTCATTAGGCAATGAAAATTGTGCATCTCTACTGTTTCTAAATAATTCTACCCATAAACCCTTCCTTTATTGACAATGATAACATTGTGAAACAGGTAATGCAGGTGTTGCTCTGGTCTAAGCCCCACAGAAGCGGCCCCTTCCTTCTCTCTTGAAATATAAATTATTCAGGCAATTCACACTTTCATTTTTCCCTTGGCTGCCAGAAGGCCAAAAGTTGAAATCGAATGCCCATCTAGAGTCATATACCTAGCTTTCTGGGATCATTTCCCCATAATTTTTGATTTTATAAATTTATTTTAACTGTCTGGATACATGTTTTTTATGTACTTCAAACCGTTACTAAAAACAATGCATAATCTCTAAGCAGGTGAAAAGCAAAAGATTTGGGCTTCCTCAACTGGCCAGAATCAAATTCCAGTCACTGATACTCACCCATTACACAGAGTGTATGGCATCCTTCTAAATTTTCACATATGTCAAGACATCGATCTTCATCTCTTAAAAATATGATGAATTTACGAAGCATGTCATGAGATTCTAAAATAGTGAGACGCTGCAATGAGACAATGGGAGACTGTTAAGGTGGAAACTGACAAGAACAGTTTCCCACTGTGGCATGAACTTGATTGTTTACAGATCACCCCGTAGTCATGTGGGACATGCTATCAAGCACTAAAGAGAAAAAGGACAAGAATGAGAACCTGCTTCTCTGGGCTGCTAACACAAGCATGCCCATGGTGGCTACTTAGAGGAGAAAAGCAGGGGAAGGAATGAGTTAGCAGAAAAATAATTTTATCTTTTAAATTCTGATAAGAAAAAAACCCAAAAACTGATTTGGATTTTTGGGGAAATTCACAAATTCCACTTACCTCAGGGGTCACCGCACTGAGATGAGTCACGACAGCAGGCACAGACATGATGTGGATGAGGAATGGCCGAATCAGATTGTCTGAAAACTGTGCAGCAATCACAGGGCTGGACACAGACAGATCCGTGTATTCAGATAGCTACACTAAAGAGCGATCCTGACAAAGCTCTCTAACTTCTAGAAATTATGCTACCCAGGACTTCTAGCAAAATGGCAGGCTGAAAATGGGGACATACATCAGGGAAATGGTTAAGTCCACGACAGTAAAGTCATATAATGCAAGACTACAGAGGTATGAGAAATCAGTTTTGGCTGGGTGTGGTGGTATATGCCTGTAATCTCAGCATTCTGGGAGGCTGAGGCAGGAAGATCACAACTTTGAGCCACAACTGGACAATTTAGCAACTTAATGAGACCCTGTCTCAAAATAAATAAAAAGGGCTGGGGATATAGGTTCAATCCCAAGAATCATACACAAACACACACACACACACACACACACAAAGGGAAGAAAGGAAAGTCAATTTTGAAGCTTTACTGATAAGAAAATGCTCACTGTACTAAGCTGTAAAACACACACACACACACACACACACACGTAAACAAAGACATAAAGAGGAGAGGAAAAGGACTTCTGGAGGCCCTTATAGTTGAATTTTCAATTGAATGGTGCTTACCAAAATGTCCACTTGATAATTCATCAATAATGCATACATGAATTAAGCAGTTTATTTCAAAATATATATATTCTGATACTAACATTTACAAATATATAAATACAAAAAAGATTGGAAAGGTAGATAAAAAGGGTTAATACATCTCTGGCTGTAAAAAAACAATCAAAAAACATTGTTTTCTTTTTTATATGTTTGTGCTTTACATAGGTTTTCTGCAATAAGCATGTATTACTTCCATAATCAGAAAAAGATAAATATTAAAATAATTACCTCTATCTCACAGCATATACCAAAATGAACTTGAAATGGATCACAGATCTAAATGATACTTTTATAACTATATAATTCATTTTTCCTCCCAGTACTGGTGATTAAACCCAGGTATATCTACCACTAAACTACATCTCCAGCCACTTTTATTTTTTATTTTGAGATAGGTTATCGCTAAATTATTCAGGCAGGACCCGAACTTGGGATCTTGCCTCAGTCTCTGGCAGTGTTGGGATTACATGCCAGGTATATGCCACTGTGTGCAGCCTAAGACTAAAATTCTTAGAAGAAAACACAAATGTCTTTATAACCTTAGGTTATACAATGATTTGGGTAAGACACCAGAAGCACAACAGAAGAAAGAAAACATAGATAAATTATACTTTATATAAAAAAAAGTTTTGTGATTCAAAAGATACTACCAAGAAAGTACAAGGGCAACCTAAAAAGTGAGAGGAAATATTTTTAAATTATGTATCTTAGGGAACTTATATCCAAAACGTAAAAAGAACTCATATAACTCAGTAATGAAAGAAAACCCAACTGTAAAAACAGCCA
>RJWM01008923.1:29266-70484 GCA_004363535.1 Dasyprocta punctata
AAAAAAAAAAAAAAAAAAAAAAAAAAAAAAAAAAAAAAAAAAAAAAAAAAAAAAAAAAAAAAAAAAAAAAAAAAAAAAAAAAAAAAAAAAAAAAAAAAAAAAAAAAAAAAAAAAAAAAAAAAAAAAAAAAAAAAAAAAAAAAAAAAAAAAAAAAAAAAAAAAAAAAAAAAGACAGATAACAGGTGTTGGTGAAGCTGTGGAGAAATGGAACTTGCATATACTCCTAAAGAGAGTATAAAATGGCCCAGCCACTTTAAAAAAGAGTTCGGCAGTTCTTCAAAAATTTAAGCATCCATGACTCAGCCATTCTACTCCTAGAAATACACCCAAGAGAAATGAAACATGTCTACACAGAAACTTGTATATAAATGTTCATAGCAACAAATTCATAATAGCCAAAGAATGGAAACAACTCAGATGTGGAATAACCATACAATGGATTATTTGGCCATAAAAAGGAATGAATTTCCAATGATACAGTTGAGCTTGAACACATTATGCAAAATGAGAAAAGGCAGTAAGAAAAGATCATGATTGTATGGTTCTGTTTATGTGAAATGATGAGAAACGGGCAAGCCCAAAGGGACAGAAAGTAGATTAGTTGTTGCCAGAGGTTTAGGGAGAGGACAAAGGAGTGTGATGACTGATAGAGATGGAGTTTCTTCTTAGGGTAATGAAAATGTTTCCGAATTTGACAGTGGTGATGGCTACACAGCTCTGAATATACTACACATGACTGAACCATATACTCTGTGTGAAATATATGATAATGTGAGTTATATTTTAATAAACATGTTATTTAAAAAAAAATCACTCAAAAAGACCATGTAAGGAAAAAAGAACAAGAACTTACAGGGGAAAAATGGTTTCTAGCTAATGTGTGCACAGTATTAATGATATTTACACTATTGGAATTCCTACCATACACTTTTTCTTTCAAGAATACTATTTTTGAGACAAGAAAACTTTATAAGGCTGAAATGCTCAAACTATCAGCATTAAGCACTTGTCTACCTACATAATACTGAGCAACAAAGCTAATCTGAGCTGGGCAAGCTAAAAGAGACTCCAGTTGCTTTCTGCATGTCAGAAAGACATTTAAAACAGGACTAAACAATTCCCGAAACAGAGGAAAGCATACTACAAGAGAATGGCACTGATACTACTAACTGGTTACTTCACATTTGCGTCACGAGAGGGGCCTAAAAGGGCGGTATGTTCTCTGCGGACTCTCACAGGAAGCTAAGGATTCCACCTTGGGCTATGCCCACAAGTAACAGCCTGACTGAGATAGAAGTGACCAGGGGTGAAGCGTGGGGAATGAGGATGCCATGTGAACTGCAGGGGCACCTCACAGAAGACCAGTCACACAAGGTCATACACACTACAAACACTCCTGTTTCCTGTTACCTATTTCCCCAGCAAGGGATCACCAGAATCTTTCTTTAGCTTAGTTGTAGTTGTTGCATTTTAGCCTCGATGAAGAAGGGTGACGAATCAAACATACCATATAAATGCACTGCTAATGGTTACGATAGTATAGCGCCCCCAATGCAACCAGGAAGCAGGAAGGCACACAAGGAAAAACAAAATCCAGGGCTACTGAGTGTGTGGCAGTATACCTGAGCTGGGGAGGGGCTCAGATAATAAATGCCCTAGTGGCCTGAGGAATGGCATGAGTTTGGAAAGGTTCCTATATGCCATTTATTCAAGATATATGTATTGTTCTTAGACTACCAAACAATGTGTCCAGTATGAGAGGCAAGTGCAAGGAGCAAAGAATATGTGCGCTAGAGTCAGATGGTGTGGGTTTAATTCCTAGCCTAGCTTCTCGTGGTGTGTAACCAAAAGCAAGTGGTTTAAACTTTCTAAGCCTTAGTTTCCTCACGTATAAAATAAGACATAAAAGACTGTGATTAAGAGTCAGTTAACAAGCCAGGCGTGGTGGTGCACGCCTTTAATCCCAGCACTCGGGAGGCTGAGGTAGGTGGAGCGTTGTGAGTTCGAGGCCGGCTTGGGCTACAACACGAGCACAAGGCCGGCCTGAGCTACACAGTGCGACCCTGCCTCAAAAAACCAGGGCTGGGAGTTTGGTTCAGCAGCTTACGCGCCTGTCAGGCAGGCGTGAGGTTGGGAGTTCAATCCCCGGTGCCACAAAAAAAAAAAAAAAAAAAAAAAAAAAAAAGTCAGTTAACAGCTGGGTATGGTGGTGCATACATGCCTATATCCTGGCACTTGGGAGGCTGAGGCAGGAGGATGGCTGCAAGTTGGGCTACACAGTGAGCTCAGAGTGAGACCCTCTCTCAAAAAACAAAGTCAGTTAATGTTTATAAAGTCTTAGAACAGTGTGTAGCCCATGATTGAATATTGCCAATCACATTTCAGAATTTAGTGCTTATAACTAAACAGATCATTTTTGATTCTATAGACTTTCACTATATTCCAGTATAATGACACCACTAAACATTTTATTTATTTTTCATTTTATTTATGTTTTTGGTACCAGGAATAGAACTTAAGACCTTGTGCTTGCCAGGCAGGCACTTATGCTTCTGACTATATCTCTGGCCCCGAATATCCTGTTTTAAATGACCTTTTTTTTTGGTACTGGGAATCAAACTCAGGACCCTGTGTTTGGCAGGCAGGTGCTGCGCTGGTGAGCTATATCCCAGGCCCCTTTAAAAGATTTTGGTTGTATTCAACTATGTTTAAGAAAATAAGCTTTAGAGTAGCCTGACTTTAGTAAATGGTTGACGGGATCCAATACTTAGAAGAATGATGGATGCTGTTATAGTCCTTTTTTTGTGTATATGTGGTAGTGTTAAAAGGAGAAGAAATGTGGTAAAATTATTAGACATGATCATTAAAATTATTATATATGACCAGTGAATCATGAAAAATTCTAAGTCTGAGACTGTTTGCACTTACTATAGCTGTTTTCCCACTACAATGGCAGAAGAGTAGTTGCCACAGAGGCCATATGGCCAACTAGCTGAGAGTATCTACTATCTGGGTCTTCCCAGAAAGTGCTTGCTAACACACGCTGTAACCCAGTGATGGCGAACCTCTTAGAGACGAGTGCTCAAACTGCAACCTAAAACCCACTTATCACAAAGTGCCAACACTGCCATTAAACCTGAATACTGAGGTTTTAGTTTAGGAAAAAACAAAAAACAAAAAACAGAGCTGGGGATTTAGCTTAGTAGCATAGGCGCCTGCCTGGCAAGTGCAATGTCATGAGTTCGATCCCCAGTGCCAAAAAAACCCCCCAAAAAACAAAAAAGCAAACAAACAAAAAACCCCCAACTCATACAATAATGTCTTTTGTCTTAAAAGAAAAACAACACGTGTGCTATACATTTGCCACCCCTGTTCTAACCACTGTTTTCCAAATGGATCCACAGAAAATGACTCCATGGGATATTAACAGACATGTTCCACCATCCAAAAATGAGGCTGGAGTATTCCACGTTTGGATCTGTTTGGGGCAACATCACGTGAAACAAGCATAAGGGCTCTTGTGACAACCACAGAACTTGTTCTCAGTGCTTCCAACAGTAACGTGTGCTGTAGATTTGCAAGAGCGGCAGGACAGGTGGCTCTTTTCAAGTTGCCTTGACCATGGCACCTTTTCCTCCAGGAGTTCTTACTAACCTCCTGCCAAGTCAGTCATCCCTCAACAGTTTATGAATATTCTGGACCCACTGATGAATACGTTTTGTCATCTGACAGTTCTTAGAACTCTACAAGGCAATCTTTTGTTTCTTAGGTACTGTCCATCAACAAACTGATTAAGTGAAGTCAAGTATCACAGCTTTGCTACTCTTCCGTCTTCCAGCTTTCAGTCTGTGTTCTAACATGATGCCCTTAATTCTTTCCCTTGCCCCAGGCCGAGCCTCTGCCAGCTCTCAGGTTTCCTTTATTTGGTCAGTTAAGAACTCAAGGGGAAAAGTGATTGCATCTGGCCACTGGCAGCCTGAACACAATTCATTTTGAATACTTTCCCTCAGATCACACTACAAAAGTACTCAGGGTTACAGACAGAAGACTGAGTTTCTTACCGCAACGCTAGAGAAAAGGCCGCTGTTAAAGTGCCTTTGGACAGACAAGGCCGTGATCTGGCCAGGCCTCGAGTCAACAATACCTGAAAAGGACAGTTAATTGATCAGAGAACAATACCTAGTTTGTAGCAGTTTGTACATTAAAAAATAGAGGCAAATATTGCAAAAAATAGAAGGAAAAATTGGATATGGAGTCTTATTCTACTATTGTCTCCTTACTTTAAATATTATGTTGCTTTTTTGTTTTTTGAGACAGGGCCTCACTATATAGGCCAGGCTAGTCTTAAAATTTACTTTGGAGTCTGGGATGGCCTTGAACTCATGGCAATCCTCCTGCTTCAGCCTCCCAAATGCTGGAATTACAGGAATGTGTTACTATGCCCAGGCTTAAATACTATATTAATAGTTAAAAAACAAAAACAAAAACCTAACAGTTGAAAGCTGGGCTTGAGGGCAAGTGCCTATGGTGCCAGGCACCAGGAGGCTGAGGTAGGACGATCATTTGAGCCCAGAGGCTCTAGGAGAGTATGGGCAACATAGTGAAATCATGTCTCAAAGAAAGAAAAAGAACCCAGGCATACAGTGCACACTGAAGGATCACAAGTTCAAGATCAGCCCTAGGCAACTTAGCTAGACCTTGTCTCAACACAAAAAATGAAAAGGTCTGGGGGTGTAGCTCAGGAAAAAAAAATCATCAGCTAATAACAAGAATACCTGACTTAAACTTCAAGACCATATTATTGAGAAGCAGTTCATAGTTGCAGTATGAGGCAGGGTTTCCCCTACTGAAATAAACTGCTAACAGATCACTTTTTGCCATCACACTACCTTACAGGGTTATTGCGCACAGAACAAGAAACCAAATCAGGAAATAGCCCACTGCAGGGCCAGGTAGAAGGGCATCAACACTACTTCTCAAACTCAAGAATTCCACAGTGTTTTTAAACAGCAACTAGGGATCTAACAATTCCTGGGGGTACAATCTGGCAAAATAAGATGCAGAGTGGAAAGAAGGCTGTTGGAGGAGAGGGAGCTAGAAATGTAATTCCAGACAGTAACGAAGAAGAAACCTGAAGGAACAAGACATGAGACCTTCTTCTTGAGTTTAAATTTCAAAAGCATGGATCACCCTTGCAGCTGAAACTACATCACACTTGTTACAGGGATCCCAATGCCACTGTCTCCCTTTCCCTGAACCACTGGTGACCCAAGGCAGGGGAAAGGAGGAGATGACACTAGGCATTAAACTCTTCCTACAGGAAGTGTTTCTATGGGAGGGCACCAGTGCTCACACCAGTATAAAAATCTAACTTCGGACATTGGAGAATGGGAAGTCATATCTCAGGGGGTGGTGTCACATACCTGCAACATAGAATAAAATCCATGCTGATTGAGATGTCCCATTATATTTGCACAAATGTGGTTCATGGCAGGTCGAAGGTTCTCTCCTAAATGAAGAAAAAAGTTTGAAAAAAAAATCTTGCCATAATGTAACCTGTTTAACTTGGACAGAAAATTAGCCCTAGGCCCAAGACTGTAAGGAAATGTGATACTGACTGGCTTGCCTTCCTACTCCTCTCCAACACTGCTTCTGAACACACAGGGAGGCTCTGCTTATCCTGATTCTATCTCTCCCAGAAGGACTGGCTCAGGTGTCACTTCTTGGGTGCTGGGTCCTTTCTTTCCCCGAGTGAGATGGCATGTTGTTGGCCTCCTATCTCTTTGAATTCCTTTTCAATTCCCTCTTGGGACATGGTATTTTCTACTCTCCCTGGATGCCTCCTTTCTCCACTGGGATGTGAGTTTCCTGCAGGGGTCAGAATTCAACAATTTTTTATTTAAAAAGAATTTTTTTTTCTGAGCAGGGTCTCACTAAGTAGTTTGGACTGGCCTTGAACTCACTATGCAGCCCAGGCTGGCATCAAACTCATGGTAATTCTCCTGCTTCAGCCTATGGAGTGCTGGGATTACAGGTATGCACCACCATACTTGGCTCAACATTTTTTTTTGGATCCCTGTCAGTCTAGGATAATGTCTAAAATAAACCCTCCTTGCTCATCTGGAGCTTTTGCATACACAGCCTCTCCTCACAGTGTCTCCCTCCTTTACTGTGTACCCTACCATTCCCTCTGGCTTTGAGCTCAGACATCACTTCTGCAGGGGAGACAGAGCTGCAGGCCAAGAAAATTTCTCCAATCCTAGTGAATACTCTCATTCCTTAGAACTCTTCCTTCCAAGCACTTCCCATATTATCACCTTATGGATGCATCTTAAGATATAGCATTTGTCTGAGTTGGTTCCAGAATTTATATCAAAATTCATAGATGCTCAAGTCCCTTATATAAAATGTTGTACTATTTGTATAGAACCTATATACTTCCTCCTGTGTCATTTGTAGATTACTTATAATAACTAATACAATGTAAATGTTATGTAAATATTTGTTAAAATATATTGTTAAGGAATGACTAGAAAAGTCTCTACACGTTCAGTACAGACACATTTTTTTAAATTTCAAATATTGTGACCCACGATTGGTTGGCTGAACACATGGATAAGGAACCCGCAAAAATGGAGGGACAACTACATATAAGTAACATCTGCTTAATATCTCTAGATTCTAAATTCTGTGAGGATGAGAGCACCTAAAATTCATAGAGGGCAGTGGCCTTTTCTGTTTTTCTCATCACTGTATCCCCAGCACCTGTGGGGACACAGAGTCCAGCACACAGTAGGCTATCAGCTGAATGGATGAATAATAAAGAATATATGAAATATGTAATAGGAAGGTAGATTTACAATATAAATTTTATGGGCAAAATAGAGTTATTTGCCACTTAATGGTTTTCCAAATGAAGTGACAAAGTATAAATGAACGTTATCATTGACAGGCTGAGGTGCTGTGGGATTCACAAAAAATGAGATCAGAAGAATCGCGCCTTTAAATATAAGTTTGAGTGAGGGTGAGCGTAACACACAATACTGCCACATTCTGGATCCTGCCATGCAGGGCATCTGTGTAGTCTCAGAGCCTTCCCTGAGGTTCACGGTTGGAATATTGCTTCTTACGAAGGAGAGGAGGTGCCCCATCCTCTATGCAAATGCCAGTTAGGAAAGATTTGGATTTTGAAGCAAGTGCCACTGACCTTTGCCTCGGAGAATTTTCCATGTGGAAGTGTCTGTGAAGGTGACAAGCATGGTAAGGTACAGTGTGATAAGTTTGGAGTCTTGTAAGATTTCAGGCTGGAAACAATAAAAAGAGGAAGATTAAGACTATACTGTTCAATCCGACAATAAACACCCATTTTACAACTTTCTCAGAGCACTCAGACTAGAATTACTGAGTGAGGACTGTAAATCTATTCTTTTTTTCTCTTGGGGAATGACCATCGTGGAGTCAGATGATGAGGATTTCATCACGCTAGTGCTTAACCATGTAACCATTCTTGGGAATGCAGCACCAACCATTCTTGGCAAATAGGATGTCAGGGCTGGATTACCACATGTGCATATGTTTGTCTGTGTGTCTGAACACTGTAGCAACTGTAGAAAGTCAACTGAGCCTAACTGGGACTCTACGCTCTGACTTCTTGCTTTATCACTTATTATCACTTATTAGATCTTGGGCAACTTTCTTAACCTCTCTGCACTTGATTTCCTTATCTGTTGACTAGGAATAGTAGAATGGTTTCCTTGGGGGTTGTTGTGAAGAATAAATGGATTAATGTACACAAGCACTAACCTTAGCGCCCAGCACATGGATAGTTCCATATATTGTTGGTTACCATTATAATTGTTCACAGTTTCACAAGAGTAAATCAGACAAAATGCTTGACTGCTTTCTAGGCTCACAGACCTACAGCACACACACTAGAAAGGAAGCCTGGAGCTCATCAGTTCAAACCCTAAGCTCTTGGGGAATAAGAGAGGGGAAGTGACTTGACCAGGGACAAGTGGGCAATAAACAAACACAGTATCACTGAGTTCCAGGCTTGGTGCTCTTTTCTCCTAATACCCGCTTCTATACACAAACTATTCTTGTTTTCAGACTAGCAGAACCTCTGCTCAAAGAGAAACTCTTAGGGAATATAAATACAAAAAGCAGGGAAAAGGATCTGCCTGGTTCAAGTGGAGGTAGATGAGTAATCTGCTCACCCGGCCCAAGGCATTCTGGTAGAACCACAGGGCTTGAAGGATCAGGGTGTGAAGACCACTTCTCCATGCCTTGATGACCTGCTGCCTGACAGGCTGCCTGTGGCTTGCTACTGACTCACTGCCTTTTAAGAGCCATTCATGAGCACCCCAATAGTTGGGGATAGGGTGGAGTTTGGGGACATTTGCTCCAGTACACAGGTACAACCTGAGTCCTTGAAAAGCCTCTGTCCCTGAGGCTTCTCCTTCCCTGTGTGCAAAGTAGAAAGGTTGCTCTTTGTCTCTGCTCACACACCTACTACCACTGCATAACACAGGGGCAGGCAAAGGACCATCCTGGACCAGGAGCAGTGGCACTTTGCTCTCCCCATTCTGACTGGTTCGGGTTTGAGACCAGTGTCCCACCAGTGTCCCACTGGGCTTGTTAGAGTCCTCCCAAATTTTTTTGTTTTGTTTTTTGTGGTACTGGGGATCAAACTCACAACCTCACACCTGCCAGGTAGGTGCTTAAGCCACTGTGCCAAACTCCCAGCCCTACTTTTTTTCTTGAGGCAGGGTTGCACTATGTAGTTCAGGCCGGCCTTGCTCATGTTGTAGCCCAAACAGGCCTCAAACTCACAACACTCCTCCTACCTCAATCTCCCAAGTGCTAGGATTAAAGGTGTGTACCACCACACCCGGCCCTCCCAAATTTTTGAGTGAGAGGGGGAGGCCTCTTTTTTCTCCTTGGTCCAGATAGCAGGGATGTGAGGCCACAACTGCTGACTGCCATGATGACAGGAGGAGAGGATGCAGGGCCTCCAAAAGGGAGCAGAGATAACAGAAAAGAACAAGAAGAATCTACAAATCCTAAGCTCTAATCATCCCCAGCTGTCAAGTTTTAGAACATATTCTATAACAAAATGTTCTTCCCTATTTAGCTTGTTTGCATTACTAACTTTACTCATGTTGGGTTTCTGTATATTAGCTCTAGAAAGAGGTCTGACTAGTATAATAATATAAACCACTGAGTATTTATTACATTGAAAGAACAAGAAGGAAGACAGGATCCCCTGGTATTGAGACAATGCCAAATGCAGTCAATGCTCAACATATTGTACTTAAGAAGGGTTCACATTGATAACAGCATCTATCTTGCTCACTCCCAGAACAGTGGTTCAACAATAATTCTTTACTGGATCCTGAATGATAGCTCTCCAAAGCTAAAACCAGTGAGGGAATGATGAAGACTAAAAATATATACTTAATGTTCCAGAGAATGACAGATTGACAGCTTTGCTTTTACCTTCAGCTGCTCAAGAAACTCACAGCAATACCACAGAATAGATTTGATCTGTTTAATCCACAGGAGAGTAAGATCCTTGGAAAGAGCCAGGGACACATACCACACCTATAAACAGAGGAGGGGAAATGTGATGGCAGTTTCAGGCGTCATACTACACATTCCCACTACTGGAATGGGACCTATTAGCTAATGTCAGTGCCAGATAAGGTGGTAAGGATGAATGGGTGAATAAACAGTAAGTAGGACTTATTTTAACACAAAACTCAGAGATAAAATAATTTGTAAGGGAATGTACTGTCTTGAGTAAGTGGCAAGAGCAGAACACAGTTTCTTGAACAATGAAGACCAAGGCATCATTTAAATTCTCAATGTTTTCCATCCACCCATGACTTGCTTGTATAGCCCTCAAGAGCCCGGGGGAGACTCTAGCTCCTGAGTCACTTACCTTAGGCTCATTCTCAGCATCCATACTACTCAGGATGCAACGACACAACTTCTCAAACCTCTGCAGGGGCAGAAAAGAGATCATAAAGTCTTACAAGTAACCAAAAATCGAGAAGGAGATAGACACACAAATTCAGTGGGTATCTGACAAGAGCAGGCAATCTGCCAGGTAACTCACATATGGGATCATATTCGGTTTTTTCCTACTGATGTAGAAACTGAGGATCAGAAGAGCTAAAGACAGGTTCTCAAATAACTGGCCCCTAGGCTGGATGACTACTCCAGAGGTGTTTCGAAACATGTATTTCACATTAGAAATCCAGGATGGAGGTTTTGTTTGTTTGTTTGTTTTTGCAGTGAACACAGGCCTCAAACATAGTAGGCAAGCACTCTACCACTAAGCTGCATCCCCAGGACTGTGGGGTTTTTTGAAAAGTGAAATTACATCTGAAAAACTGGGTTTGGACTAGCAACAGACTGGCAGCTGTTTCCTAACTTGTGCTCTGCAGCCTACCATTTTGTGTGCATCACAAACACTGACATTTGCCTCACAGCCATCAGCTAAAGGTTGTTGTGTCAGCACTTTTATCCTGCTGTGCAAAAAGGAAGAAAGTAGAAACTGGAAAACAGGTTCTACTTTGGCTGTACTACTTTCAGATCCACCCCTAAAAATGACATGGCCCTGCAGTTTCCTCCTAAGATAGTGCTCATCTGCCTGACAGGGTATTCAATACTCACGCAATCCTCCTTCTCTGCCAGGCTAGGAGCTCTGTAAGGGTAGAAATCTTGTGTCTTTTGTCCTTTCGCAGAGCCTCACTGTTATCCTCAGCACTACCACAGATAATTATCTCTCTCTCTGGGACTGTATTTTCTAGGCCCATCATTCTCATCCTGAAGGTGGAAACTAGTGTTTTTGGTTTGGCTTGCCATGTGTAAAGCCAAAACCAAACCAAACCAAATCTAACTGAACCATAACAAAAAATTCAAATAAGTTACCAACTTTTACAAATTGGAACACTAAGCATGAAGACCAGGTCTCCAGTGTTTTGTTTTTGTTTTGGCAGTACTGAGGATTGAACCCAGGGCTTTGCAATGAACTATACCCCAGCCCTTTCCTTACTTTTTACTTTTAGTTTTGAGACAGGGTCTAAGTCACTAAATTGTCTAGGCTGTGTTCATACTTTTGATCCTCCTGCCTCAACCTCCCTGAGTGCTAGGACTACAGGCATGCATTACTATGCCCAGCTTGTCTCTTTAAAAAATCACAGTATAAGTCCAACACTGGCAGGAACCTAGCTTGTGCTTCCCTTAGGATGACAGGAAACAAATCTCACTGCTACCTTTGATGTTCTTACTACCACCCCCTGTCAATTACTGTTTCCTATGATTTGTAATTCCCACTATGTTTTCTTTCATACATGGTGTCTGTGTTTTGATTGCCGTCCCGGGGATTGAATCCAGAGCCTCTGTATTGAGCTGCACCCCCAATCCTTTTCTGGGACAGGGTCTGAGTTGTACAGGCTGGGCTTGAACTTGCAATCCTCCTGCCTCAGCGTCCCAAGTGCTGGGATTATCAGTATATGCCACCATGCCTGGTTTCAAATATGGTGCCTTTTATTCATATACCTAGGCCGCCTGGCTCCTGTATGCACCTGAGTCCACTTGTGTTTGCAACAGTGTGAAAAGGTCTCCGGAGGTCATGGGCATAATCTCTATAAAACAGGTCTCAAGAAAACAAAAGGGGCAGGAGGAGGGGGTAAAATATCTACTTCAGAGAGCTGCTTCATGGACAAAGTGAGTTAATATTTATAAAATGCTTATAAGAAGGTCTGGCATATGGATTTATATATGTTTGATATCATTATTTACCTCATCATCCTCTTTAATTCTGAATAAGAACAGCAGTTTCCTGGCAATCTTAAAAATACAAAGCGCACTTCTTTTACTGGACCCAGAGTCATTGCCTTGTAAAAACTCATCAATCTCTTTCCTAGGGAGGGAAAAGAGCAAAAACAAAGGCATTCCAAATTAGGAGCTCACAGCATCTGGAAGCACTGTAAGGGAAAATTCACTTTTTTTTTTCCTTACATGGGAGTAAGAGAAAAATGTGCTGAGGAGCTCCTGGAACCCACCTGAAGTCTCTATGCAGTTGACGCCGACACAGGAAACTCCGGACATGTGCCTGAATCTCCACAGCTGCACGCTCCCGTTCCTTCTGAACCAGCCTTTCTTCTCGTGCCTGCCGGGTTCTGTCGATAAACCATGCTCTCGAGGTCTGAGATACAGTGAACATGTTGGCAAACTCACACAAACTCTGCAAGGAAAATGTCAAGGAGCTGCTGTGGGTGGCTGTATGAAGAACACGCAGAAAAGGGTTCAAGTGCAAAGGGTAGGCAGGGACTGGGGCAGTGGCACAGATACATTCAGGACCTTCTAGCATCTTCCGAGAGCCTCTTGGTAACCCTGGCACAGCCCAACTTCCTACCAACTCCTTTCAGGCAATTTGGATCAGGGATGCTACAGCCTGTACTAAGTGATTATATTTTCTTAAGAGATGGAGCATACATAGTGCCTGGCACAAAGTACTGGAAGACTCTGTACAAGTTTAATAAAGGAACAAAGCACAAATCAATCCTGCCATAAAGCTCCAGTTCAAATCAGGTATCCTTAAAGTCAGAGATTCCCAGATACAGTATTTGAATTTTCTGGAGAAGTCCACCATATTTGGGAAGCTAACAATAAGCAGTAAAGTATTTTGCCAAGAAAAAGACTTGAGAAAAAAAAAACCAAACATGATTACTTATTGTCACTATTATTTTAGTCATCCATTCACTTGACAAACGTTTACTGGTGCCTATGTTGTGCCCAGCACAAAAAAAAATACTTTTCTTTTGAAGGGGTCACTTTAACATTATAAAGGCACAATGTATCCAGGTATGGTGGCCCATGCCTGTAATCCCAGTTACTTGAGAGACTAGGCAGAAAAGATTGGCAGTATGAGGCCAGCCTGGGCAATCTGAGATCCAGGTGGCAAGACCCTATCTCAAAATAAAATTTTGAAAAAGGGCTGGGAGTGTCCTCAGTGGGAAATGGTTATCTCACGTGCACCAGGCCCTAGTTCAATCCCTAGTATGGGGAGGGAGATTTTGGGGGCAGGACTGAAATCAACTTCAGAAACCCACTTCTGGAAAACTTTCTTTACCAGGTTACATAGCACCTATGATGAGACATCATCTAGTATAAAGCAGCACTTATGATGAGACATCATCCGGAATAAAGTTTGTGCTAGGATCCTGCCACAAGAACACATTTGGGATTTTTTTTTTTTTGGTACTGGGAATCGAACTCAGGACCTTGTGCTTGCCAGACCACATTTGGGGATTGTATGGCCCTTTCTCAACACTGATTCACATCTGACAAACAACACCAGGATGGCCAACATGTGAGACGGTCATCAGCAATTTCTGAAACAGTAAGAGCTTGCCTAACCACAGAACAGTGAGAAAATTGGAGGGAAGAAAGACAGCTGTCCTCTGAGTTCTTCACTTTCCTGTCCCTCAACCTAGAGACCTCACCTGACAACTTGCCCATGCAGCAGAAATGGTAGGCTAACCATTAGTGATTTTGCACAGGACACACAGTTGAAGACAGCTTCTCACAGCAAAGCAATTTTTTTTTTCTGGCAGAATCAGAAGAATCCGTATTTGGAGTTAAGTTTTATAAGTGTAGCATCATGTATACTTCTCATTGAGTAGTATAAGTAACAAATACAGTGCTTGAGGTTGAAAAAAATTATGTTCTGCTTAGTTCACATCTCAACTGAATGTTAAGAGTGTATCTCCCCAATGCTTGAAATGTAAAGGGAATAGGTTGAAAACAGTTCCAAAGAAGGTGTGGAATTAAAGTTTTTAAAGGCTCTGGGATGGCAAACCAAAATAACAGAGGTGATGAAACATTAAAAAGCCACTGAAAATTTTGACATCTTTTAATGTTGTGGAAAAATATTTATACCTTTGAGTGGAAAAAAAGGCTGCCTGTGAGCCATACAATCCCAATTACCTGATGGAAAAAACGAATAGGCTGGCAGGTGTCAAACTGGGCTGAAATATGTCAATGTGTTGCAGCTGGTTAAGCATGAAGGCCCTCGGTCAATCCACAGCACTACACACAAAAAAAAGTGATTGTTTTCAGGCAGCATAAGATTATGGCAATCCTTTTTGCTTTCTATTTTCTTAATTTTCTAGACACCATATGGCAACCGGCATGGCACAGAAGAACATGGGATTTGGAATCACATGGAACTGAAGTCAGTATTATAGAGACTGAATTTTTGTCTTTACCTGTTAATTGGCTCAAAGGCCCATCATGAGTACTGAAATGGGTATTAAGCACTGAGATGCTTACAGACAACCGTCATTAAGTCCAAGCCAGAAGCACAACATATGATCTCTCTATAACATTTCCCTTATTGGCAGGGAAGGAGGAAGGGGGATTACAGTGATCAGAAGAGGGAGCTTCTTCTCAATGGAAAGACAGAAGACTGCATGCAAACTGTGCCTGATTACCTGTAAGCCTATCTCAAAACTTCTTCTTGCAGGAGACCTGGGAAGATAAGATCTCTTTCTTGAAATTACCATTCTCTTGACAACATTACATGTTGGGTTCTGTTTATACCGTATAATATTCTATGTAGTTTATCTCATTTTTTCCTATATACCACCTCTAATTGTATAATGTGTACTATAGCTCATCAAATAAAACATGTAATCAAATATCAAGTGCTTACTTTCCTAAATGCTACAAAGAAAAGACTAACAGAAAAGGACTTGGATAAGAGTAATTGGTCCCCATTTCTCTTTAGTCCTCATTCTACCCCTCATTTTGCCAATTTATTCATACATATCTACACATATTTTAATTATATATAAATAAAATACATCCCAAGGTTAGATCATTAACAAGTGGCAGAATCATGATTTTAATAGATAGGATTTAAACTCTATACAATCTCTATATTCCCATGATACCTGCTCAAAATCAGTCTTTTCTGGTTGAGGTCAACTTCATGAAGAATTACAAATGCCAATGACAGTCCAGAGAATATTGTCCCAGGGTCAAGTAGCAGAAATATTAACTACTTAATGATTTTTTTTTCCTGTATGGTGAGAAGAGCTGCCAGTTTAATGGCCATAAAACTTTGTTACAGACTATGAACCAGGCACTGTACAGATGTTTAACCAATCTTGTTTTCTCAACAGCTACTTGTTAGGTCTCAATAACTTTTTTTTTAAAAACTCAGGAACACACAACAGGACTCACAAAAACCATTAATATTAGCTATCATTTATTGAAAGCGACACCTTGTCTAGGTGGGTGCTAATATCAATTCCACCTTCAGTGGGGAAAATGAAATGCAGAGTGGACATGAGTTGCCAGAGGTCTATGGGCTTCTAAATTGAACCCAAAGCAGTAACTTATTGGTAAGTATACCACATAAGATCCAGGACTCCTCCTTTACAGAAAGGCAAAGTAAAGAGAAGCTAAGAAAGCAAGACTGCTCGTGCAGCTAAGTCCAAGGCGAATTATGACTGAGCCTTTCTTTATTAAGGAGCCGAGTTTTAGGCATGGTAGGTACTAAAACGCACTATAAAACATTCTCCAGGAAACAACGCAATTATTCCATTTACAGAGAAGGAAACCGAGAGTCAGAGAGGTGAGTGGACTCACTCAGGGTCACAGAACAAGCGAATAGAAATCGAACTCCAATTTGAGTGACTCCCGAGGCCCAGTGTCTTTCCCCGGCATCAACAATCACAACAACAAATCCTTTTCGTCCAGTATTAGTTCACACATAAAGGGCAAATTAGAAAAGAGGTGGAAAGATCCCTGGGGATCGAAAGCCAGCCCACAGAACCTGCCCCTCCAACTGACCGAGCGCAGACTAAGGCTCCAGAACCACCTCCCTCAAAGTCCCCAGCCCCACCCAGAGAACCGAAGACCCTTGTTCCCACTCGCTACCCGCAGGCCGTAGACCTTTATCCATTCGAGGCCCCGCGCTCGGGGTCCGGGCTGCAACTCCCACCGCCTCAGCCCAATATCCCCGAGTTCTGCCAGACCCGGGGCATCAGCCAAACACCCACCGCCATTTTGCCCCGGGGTGTTCGCTCTCCACATTCGTCGGGAAGCAAGTATCCAGTTCCTGGAAACAAGAGTTCCGCAGAGCTTATTTGCCCGGGAAGAAAAAACCTCCATACTCCTCTCCTTTTCTCTGGCAGGTGACAAACCTTAACATTCAGGAGTGGGGTAAATGCCTAACCCAGCAAAGAGGAGACAGAACCCATCCTGGCTGGGGAGGATAGAAAAAAAACGGTAATATCTGGGATCACATCGGACTCTTTTGGAAGGTGTCCTCTGCGAGGCGGAAGAGGGATGAGAGCAGCGGAAGTTTCCGCCCCAGCCCCGCCTCCGCCCCCGGCTCAAGTAAGCTGGGTGTTTCCTCCCTTTCTCAGCCCGGATTTGGCGACTCCGGAGTCCTCCGACTTTTCATGGTAAGGAGGGCGGTGTCCCCGATTTGGGGACTTTCAGCGGCCGAGGGGCCGGGCAGCGACAGAGTAGATAAAGAAAGGACCGAAGGGAGGAAGTGGTATGAGAATGGGTCGCGGTCGTTGGAGAGGCGGTTTGGGGCACTGGATGGGGGCGAGAGTGGGGGAGGGGCAAGGGGTGGAGAATTGGAAGGTCCCTGGCTGTTGAGGGTCAGGGCAAGTGCATTGGGATTGGGGAGTAAATACATATGTGGGTGAGTGGAGAGTCTCTTGAATCGTGAATGCTGGTTGGAAATGGGAGTTGAAGATTGTGAGAACAAAGAGATATCATTGAAAACACATTTGGGGTGGAAAATGAAGATTTGTGGGATTGAATAGTAGGTCATGAAAGAGTAAAGCAGGAATTCTTGGGCGAGAGCGTTTGGTATCTTGGAGGGTGTAGCAAGGGTCCCTGGTTCTGCGAAAAGGGCTGCCAGGTTCCTCTTAACACATGGGTAAGAGGGAGCTGGCAGGCCAGCTTGTGTTCAGTGCTTGGAATGCCAGGGGTCTGAGGTCAGGGTACCTTTGCCACGCCATCCACCCCCAGCTGGTGTCTGGGTACATACTAATCACTTCCGTTGAGGCCTCAGGTGGCCACACCTCAGGAACCTGAGGTTGTCTGGCATTGCTGTCTCAGCTGTGAAGAGGTTTCTGTTTACTTGGGTTCCTGAAGGGTCTGTTCCTTGAATAACTCTTAGTCCCTGGGTGGGGATGACCAAAGATCAGGCCAGATCATTTGTCCTTGTTTATGTGTTTGTCGTTCCTTAGAAAGTGCAGTCTTTAGAGATGATTAGTCCCATTCTAAAGAAAAGTGAATCTACCCATATTTGACTGACTGATCTACTTCATTTTGTGCAAAGTAAATGATACTCAAGCAGAAGACTACTTAAACCAGTATTTCTCAAACTGTGGTTCCCAGGTCAGCAGCAACATTACCTGGGAACTTGTTAAAACTTGGCCAAAATTTCAACCCCTACCACAGCTTGAGGATGGGATCATGTAGGCATTTAGAGGAAGGATTTCTTGATTTGGGTTAAGAAATGAAAGGGGCATGCAGATTGGAGTCATAGTTATTTACAGTTCTTACAGTTCTGACTCTTAGTTTTCTTTCCCTGAAAGTGGTATTGATAATATTATCTCCCTCATTAGACCAGGCTAATGTTTGTAGGCTAGAGGGCCAGAATGCTAGTGGTTGTGGGGGAGCATTGGAATTACCACTAGCTGTTTTATTCCTGGATCCAAAGGTGTGTGACTGATTCGGTTTTTTGATTGAAACAGAACAGCAGACTTTTGAGTTGTAGACATGGCCCCAGTCTAGGGAAGTGTTCTGACTAGTTTCAGTGCAGTGGTTTTTAAACTTCCCTGCTGTAAGTCTCAAGCCTCATGTTGTTTGCTACATATCCCTATGATTCTTTACTTAGCCCAGTGGTGCTGAGCCCTGGAAGCACATCTGAGTCACCTGAAGTGACTTTTAAACACTAGTTGCTGAGCTGTCAGCCGTCTCCCTACAGGATTCTGATTAATTGGTCTGAGGTGTAGCCCAAGTGATTCTCGTGGTTAGGGTTGGGAACAAAATTTGAAGGATAGAAGGGAAACCAATGTCTAGGTGCCAAGTGCTTTAATATTCATTCCTTGAGGATTTTTTGAAGATTATAGCTTTAACACTCCATTTTACAAATTAGGAAACTGAGTTTTGAGTGAAGTCACTCTTCTGAACATCAAGACATAGCGGAATTGGGATTGCTGTATAGGTTTGCCAGGCTCAGTCTAGTTTCCCTCCACATGCATACACATGCATACATGAGGCAGTTCTATGGGAACTGGTGTCTTCTTCTCCACTGTACTTAATCTGGATCTCTGTTCAAGTCAAGAATTTTTCCTTTCAGCTGTTTTTATTTTTTAAGCATGCATACAGTTGCTTCCAGCCTATGGCTCTGAAGCTATGAAGAGGAAAGTTGTTTTTATTTATGGTTTGTTTTTGTGAGTGGGTCAGGAATTCACTGGGCCAACAGAGCAAGAGGTAGGAGAGCGTCTCTAAGACCATGGAGTTAATTATAGTGTAATTAAGGAGTGCAGGACTTTTTAGGATGGTGGTTTGCTGCTTGGAAGAACTGAATTTTTTTGTTTTGAGAGAGTCTCACTGTGTAGCTTAGGCTGCCTTCAAAATCACAGTCCTCTGGGTTCAGCCTCCTAAGTGCTGAGATTACTGGTATGGGGGGAGTTTTCCATTCTTTTGCCTAGGCTACACCTCTAGACCAGTGACATCGGAATTTCTGTGAATATGACCCAGACATCAGTATTTTTTAAGCTCCCTCAGTGAGTCCAGTGTGTGACCAGATAGAGTTACTTAGAATCAGCAACTGAATATTCAGGGCAAATGGGAAAGAATGGGCACATGGACTTATCTTACTAACTCAAATACATTTCTGATTGAATAGAATCCGAAACCAGTATCTCAGGTATTCTCTAATTCTTCTTGTAAACAATTTTGCTCTCTCCTGCTCTACCTCCCCAACCTAATTAATAAGTTAATTAAACCTCTGAAAGGAATAAAACAGTAAGATCCCTGTAGCGATGGCAAGTAGAGAGGTTTGCTGTGAGAAGTTTACTACCCCATTGCTTTGTGTCTTCAGTTCACTGTAAGTGGGGCCTAAGAACATGAACACGGCCAGAAGGTTCTCTCCAAGGGCCTTTCTGTGTATTGGGTTAACTGACCTAGGCGGGATGGGCTATGGTAAGGTTTAGGGCTTTCATTGCCTAACCTGGAGTCCCAGGCTTCTGTTTCTGTAGTTCAAGTTGTCATTAGAGCTGGAAACAGTCTCCAAAGAGGAGTTAATTTGAGACTATGAGAACATTCTCAAATGATCATAATTTGAATGTTTCACGTTTGAGCCAGGGTTGATGCTGGGTGTCTGTGGCCTCCATCGTATTTGGGGGCTGGGGATGGCTGTTGCCCTAATTTGAATGATGAGATGGGCAGGGGTTGGGCCTTAAACACCCATCTTTAAACACGCATTGCTTCCCATCTTTTTTTTTTTGAACTGGAAATCAAACTCAGGACCCTGTGCTTACCAGGTAGGCGCCATGTTGCTGAGCTATATCCCCAGCCCCTGCATCCCATCTTTTTAAAGTTATTTATTTATTTTTTTAAGAGGGAAGGAGGGAGCTCTTCTGTCTCAATTTATGTATTGTATCTCTAAATACACCAAGCCCGAGGGTCTCCAAGCCAGCCAGGACTTGCCCATGTTTTTTTCATTTGCTTGCCACTGACTCACCTTTGAGAAGTGACTGGTCCTCTCTGAGCCATGGTATCCAAATCCATGAAATGACAATAATGATACCTGTCTTCCAGCATTGTTTGGATTTCAGAAAGTCATTTGTGGTGGTAGGAGTTAACGATGAAGGGCCGTGAAAGGGCCTTCTAGAGCCATGGAAGTATTCTATATCTTGATTGGGAGTAGGATATACAGATACATGAATAGTCCAAAATTCATCTGTTTTACACTTAAAATATACCTCATCATATGCAAATTATCTTTACAGAGGCATTGGAAACCCAAAAAAAGTACATGTACTTTGTGTCCTTTTTTGTCTTTTTTATGGTAGGTGCCTCAGAAGATGGCAAGACCATTTCTCATAGACATGTTATTGTGTAAATTTACATCTGAAAAGGATGCTAAAAGCATTTGCATTTTGGGGCAGATTTCTTTAAACCGTTTCCCTCCATTCCTCACCTTTCTTTTGTCTTGCAGGTCTTCAGAGTTTTGGGAAACTATTCCTATAAGCTGCCTCTATCATGTTGCGTACAGAGTTTTTCTGCAGGATATGGTTGGCTATAACTGTTACTCTTAGGGTCTCTAGAGACTGATTTTAAAGGAAAGGTGAGAAGAAGGGAGTTACCACTTCCTTTTTGCCCCCTTTTTTTTGTGATTGACATCAGGCCACAGAGACCCCCAGGGAGCTCATCCTGAGGTTTTGAAAATTTACTTGTGATGTTTTCATTTGACTGGCTGTCAGGACTGCTTTTCTTTTTTTCTGGAACCTGTGTGGCAGGTTCCAGAAAAATTTAGTACATTCTTGAACATCTTCAGCTGTAGAATTTAAAAAATCATTCATTGAAAGAACAATTTCTTACCAGGCATGGTGGGTACACCTGAATTCCAGCACTCTGGGAGATTGAGTCAAGAGGATCACAAGTTTCAGCCCAGTCTGGACAGCTTAGTGACTTAGCAAGACCTTGTTTTAAAATGTAAGAAAAGACTGGGGCTATAGCTTAGTGTGAAGGCCCTGATTTTAATCCCTAGCTTTACACACACACACACACACACACACATATTTATACACATACATACACGCAATTTCTTGGAGTATGTGTATGTCAGGTACTAGTCTCTTTTCCCAGGTCTGCTTACTTCAGAAATTCATGTGCCATTTTTGTTTTTTCAGCTAGCACTTTTGTCTGTTTGGTGTTGTCTGACATAGGAGATGTAGAAAGACCTGGGCAGTGCTTTGGGCTGCTTTAAGATATAGCCATGCTAACTATTTGTATAGGTACTAGACAGAAAGGAAGTCCTTGTAACACAAAAGTCAGTGGCAAGCCGGGTGTGGTGGTGCATACTTTTAATCCCAGCAGTCAGGAGGCTGAGGCAGAAGGATCGTTGTGAGTTTGAGACCAGCCTGGGCTACAAAGTGAGTTCAAGGCCAGCCTGAACTGCATAGTGAGACCCTGTCTCAAAAAACAGGACCAGGGATTTAGCTCAGTGGCGTAAGCACCTGCCTGGCAAGTGCAAGGTTGTGAGTTCGATCCCCGGTACCACACACACAAAAACAAAACAAAACAAAACAAAAAAAAACAAGTTAGTGGCATCCAGGTGTGGTGATGCACACCTATAATCCCAGTACTCAGGAGGCTGAGGCAGGAGGATTGTCACAAAGTTCGAGGCCACCATTGGCTTCATAGTGAGTTCAAAGCCAGCTTGGACTGCATATTGAGACCCTGTTTAAAAAGAAGTGCCAAACGTCTAACTATAGGTTTAGCAAATGAGGTCAGAGTATGAGACTATCTGGGTGTGGTTTGGAGTAAACTGGGGAAACATACTACTTTGTAGGGTGCAGTTGGTTTCTGATTTTAAGAGAAGCCAGAAATCCAGATTTTTCTATGATCTCTTAAAACTGTTTTTTTTTTTTTTCCTGGTACTTCAGAGCACTAACCAGGGCCTTCACACTGAACTACACCTCCCCACCACATCCCCCTACCTTTTTTTTTTTTTTTTTTTTTTTTAAATCTTAAGATGGTCTCACAATTTGCCCAGGCTGGGTTTGAATTTGCAGTCCTCTTGCCTTGGCCACCCAGAGTGCTGAGATTACAGGTGAGTGCCACGATGCCTGGCTAAAGTTGCAGTATATACATGGACCAAGCAGAACATTTAGCCTGCAGGCTGAAAGGGGTAAACCAAGCTTAATGTGGTGACTGTGTCATTTTCACTGGCAGGAAGAGATGTCAGGAGAAAGTGTGGTGAGCTCAGCAGTGCCAGCAGCTGCTACCCGTACCACTTCCTTCAAGGGTGCAAGTCCCAGCTCCAAGTACGTGAAACTGAATGTCGGGGGAGCCCTCTACTACACCACCATGCAGACGCTGACCAAGCAGGACACCATGCTGAAAGCCATGTTCAGTGGGCGCATGGAAGTGCTCACAGACAGTGAAGGTGAGCTCTCATGTCTCTCATGTCTGCTTCCAGTAGTGCACTTGACACAGCCACGTGCTGAGGATATGCTTGTAGTTGAGGGCTTCAGTCCACTTTAGAAGACTAACATTAAGTGAGCAGTTGTACATCCAGATGTGACTTCTGGTTGAGCTCAGAGTTTCAAAGTGTGCAAGGAGCCTTGAGAGTCATAGGGAGACTGAATCTCGTTTGAGTGTGGTTAAGGAGGCTTTCCATGTTGGATCCAAGACCAAGTGGTGGCGAGTAGGAGTCACTTGAACAAATGACTTGAGTCCTGACATAGTTGTTGATTTGCTCTGTGCCTTTGAGAACCCCTCCCCTTTTGGCCTCAGCTTGCTTCCCTGTAAAATGGGATCTAGGCCAGCTGCCCTAGTTGGTTCCCTTCAGTTCTGTGACTTAGAATGACACTTGAGCCTGAAAGAGGCAGTGTTTTCTTTGGACCTCATTCTCCTAGAATAGGGTCTTGATAGACTGACAGACCTAGACTTGAATCCCAGCTCCCCATTTAGTATCCAGTGATCCTAACCAAGTGCCTTCATCTTTTGATGTCTCATTTTCCTTAGCTGCTAAATTGAGCACAGTGGGGCACACCTTGTGGGGCTAATGGTGCATAGTAAGTATTCTACACATGTGTGTTCAAAATTGTGTTAATACAAGGCAAAGAATTGCTACTTCCCACCCACTTGGAATAATTAAAGGGCACCTGCCCCAGGGTACATTTACCTGGTTGAGGTTAGGGCAGGTCATATGAGATTGAAAACTGTCCTTGCCCTTCATCCCTCTGCCTGAGATCGCTTAAGGCCAGGCCACATCACAGCATGACTTGGAGTCTAGCCCTCAGTATCGGTGCCTCCACCTTCTAGGGATGTGGACTTGGGAGACTGGATGAATTTTGACACGCACAGATGAGATTGGGGCCCTAAAGCCTGGTGTATTGTGTTTTACTCCGTGGTTCTCGTGTGGGCTGCTGTCTGGTTATGGTATTTTCCTCAGTATCTTGAGAAGGCCAGAGGGTCAGGCTCTGCTTTTCTGGGCTTCCTGTGAATTTGTGTTTCTGGTCCAGTGAGGTCTGATCCCCAGAACTGCCAACCATGTCTCACCTAGAAAACAGCGTTTTATGAGTGGCGGATCCCCTTTGCTGTGCCACACCCCATATGAGAGTATTTATGGAATCAAGACAATAGCACTCCAGCTGTAGAAGGAAACATGTTATCTGAGAGTCCAGGATTGTTGTGGTTTTTCTTCCGCCCTACCCAGATTTTTTTGTTGGTGGGGGCACACAGGAATTGCAGCCAAGTCACTTTGAAGGCTGAGTGGAAGTCTTTTCTAGACAGCTTTGCGTGGTGGTCTAGGGGACAGTCTTAGGGGTCAACTGCTGGTTTTGTGCCAAAGCCCTTTCTGGGTTCCCATGGTTTGGGCAGTCAGGCTGAGTATCTGGTCTCCCAGCCATTGTCTGCCTAGCAAAGCTGTCCCGTTGCCCTTGGAGAACACTGCACAGCCTGACCATGGCCCACATGTTGCCTCAGGTGTACCCTTGGGTACAGATTGGGATAGACTTCATGCATGTCACAGCTTCCCTCTGGCCTGGATGCTTGAGGTCTTCAGCTGCAGACAGAAATCTCAAGTGCAGTTCAGCCAGGCAAGTGAGTCCAGCAATACAGCTTGCTAGGAGAAGAATAGGGGCTTTGATGACATAGAAGAGTGTGGGTAGTAAAGGGTCTCTAAAGCAGTTGTTTCAGGAGGTGCCTAGGGTCAAGGTGGTAAAGGAACCTCTCTTTTGTTCCCTGCCTGCCTGCCTAAGCTCTGCGCCATATCTATGTAATCCCTAAACTGATAAGAGTGTGCTGTGGCAGTTGGGTCCAGCAGCCAGAGAGTTGGACATTGGTTTAAGTCTCAGCTCTGCCATGTGATAACAGTCACAGGCCGTATTTGTGGAACCATTTCCAAGTGTCAGGCATTGTGCTAATTTTGACACATTTGCCATTTACTAGAATTGTGGCATTGGGCAAGTGACTTTCTCTGAGCCTGTTTCTTGTTTGTCAGTTGTGAAGGATAACATTTATCAGTTATGGGCATGAGTGAGACATTAGAAAGAATTTGATACAGTGCCTGATCCCTTGGAAGAGATTTCATCATGCCTAGGGCAGGGTGTAACTATGAGAAAGCCTCCCCATGAGCAACTGAAGTAGGGAGGGTGGGCTGGGGAGGGGATGCCCCGTGTTGGCCCTTAGAAGTGGAGTACATTAATTCTGCATTATGCTCTACAAGGGTGGCTTCTCTGAGAGGACACTGGCAGTGAGCAGACCTTTCCATGTCTCCTCCTCAGAAAAGCTCAGTTCTTACAGTGCTAGAAGTTCTACTAAGTTGTCTTCAACATCACCATTGGTCCCATAGATTGTGTAGTTTTTCTCCAAGACCCTTAAGCACTGGCCAGTGCTCACCTGTTTGGTCCCTGTAGCTTGGTACAGTTCTTCCCACCCTTACATGGTTTCCCATCTCTGGCAGATCTTTTTGGGATGAGGGAGTATATAACTATATTGAAGAGCCCTACATTTTATTATCAGCATACTCCCCTAGAAAACCACTCAAACTAGGCATGTAGCCTGCTCTGTACTGACAGGGCCTCTCTATACCTTGTCTATTTACCTTTCTCCCTTCCTGGGTTGACTACTGTTTTTGACTTTGGGATCACTAGGTGGATCTCAAGCTTGTCACACAAGGACTTCAATACTGGTATCTGTGTCCTGGCCCAGAGCCAGCTGTGATAGAGCATTGTGTGACTGGTGCATTTGAGGAGCTCTCAGGGATTCTAAAATGCAGTCAGGGTTGAGAACCACAAGTGTGGATTTTCCCAGGTATTTTATCACCGCTGTATATGTACCTAAATAATATTCTCCTGATGATGTGTTTTTAAACATTCTATAAGTAGTGATGTATCATTTGTGGTCCTGTTTTGCTTTAGCTGATGTAGCGTTATGCTTGTGACTCTGAATTGTGAATAAATAGCTCTAGTTCAGGTACTTCCCTGTGGTAGAGGGTTCCATTCCAGACACTTTCTGCAGTTGATGAGGCCATATGCTGTTGACAGTTACGTATGTTGTTTCCAGCCTCCACTGTAAGAATCTTAACCTTTCTGAACATTTTCCCTATGCACATGTGATTTTTTTTTTTTTTCCCTGTGGCATTCTTTCTCAGCCTTTGCCATACCATGGCACACACAGATGATTGTGTTTTTACTTTGGTAAATGAGGCTCCAGAATCCCCAGGTCACAGCTCTCCACCCCAGGGACTATAGCAGAAAGATCCTACTCACCCTTGGGAACTTTGGCCTAGATTTCAGTCCAAGAAGTCAACTTCAGGGTAGCATCTTCTGCATTAGATATTGCCAGAGTCCTCTCACATGTGATTGGGTCAGTTTATACTCCTAGCAAGTAGTCTGGATTTTTGCCAACACTGGGCACTGTCAAGCCTTTTAACTGTTGCCAAACTGGTGATAATGATATCATACCCTGTTGTTTTATTTTACATTTCCTAATCTTTAGTGCATTAAGCATTTTTTTATGGTTATTGGTTGGGACATTTGGATTTTGTCGTTTATGTACTAGATGGCATCTTACTTACACATTTTTTCTTACTGCTTTGCAGAAGTACTTACTCTATAGACTGTTTCTTTATGGTTTTATGTTGCAGATGCCTTGTCTTAATATTTTCTAGTGTTATCTTTTGATTCTTCAACATTTTGCACTGTTTTATTTTAGGTGATTTTTGTTTGTTTGTGTTTTGTTTTTGGTGGTGCTGAGCATGGAGCATAGGGTCTTGCACATGCTATGCAAGTACCCACCACAGAGCGGTATTCTTCATCCCACATGAAGGTCTTTGGTCTACCTCAGTGGTACTCAGGCAAGAATGATTTTGCTTTCTTTTTTTTTTTTACTCAGGACATTTGGCAGTGTCCAGAGATACTTTTGGTTGTTATGATTTGCAGGTGGGATTGCTGCTGGCATTGAATGGATAAACATTAAAAATGCAGCTAAATACAGTGTACAGGACTACCTTGATACAATAAAATTACCCAGTCTAAAATGTCAATAAAGCCAAGGTTGGAAATCCTGCCCTAGAGATTTGGATTTAAGAATGGGGTAGGGTTCTAGAATCCAAATTTGTAGCAAGTGTTTTAGGTGATTAGGCAAGTGTGGCAACCATAAAACTGTAGAGTATAAATAGTATGGTGAAGAGGGGTTGGTGAAGGCTCCTGGAGAAGAGGAGAGATAGAAGAAGCCAGATATCACCAGAGACAAGGAATACATGGTGTTTCAGGAACACATGGTAAACCTAGAGACCTAATGCTCCTGGCTTCCAGTGCAACCTTCTCCCTCGGTATGTGGAAGCTACATGAGTCTCTCCTGGATTCTGGAACTTGCTGCCCTAAGACACTGCTACTGCTCTGTTCTCTAGCTGTAATAATGTGATAGGCTCATTGTCAAAGACATATAGGTAATTTTGAGTGCCATCCATCAACCTGCGTCATGCCACGTGCTTTCTGTCCGTCTTATCATCCTATACTCTTTGAGAAGAACAAACTTCTAGACAAGAGAACTCACGTGAGATACTGATGCCATCTGTTAAAAAGGTGGCAGAGTGGGGTTTTCAAGATAGACTCATGCCCTTAACCACCATGCCATGCTGCAAGTCATCCTGGAGCCCAGTCCTGGGCCTGCTGGTCCCTGCCTGCCTGCCTTGCTTTCTGGTTGCTACATGGGTCATATTCCCAGGCTGCCTGGACTTCAGTAGCCTTTCTAAATAGCTAGCGTGGCCCATGGCAGCAGGACAGATGTTGCCATCAGCAGGAAGCTGCATGATGGCTGTTAGGACTTATATGTAGATGTCCCCCCAAAGCCTTATGCAGTCATCGATTGGTAGGGCTTTTTCAGAGGTGGCTGGATTTAGAGTGCATGAAGCTGGAATTCATTCATAGTGCAGTGACAGGCTTAAGGGCGCTAAGATTAAGGGTGTGAGTGCTGCCCACCCTGAATAGCCTGGATAAGATAAAAAGTGCAGAAAGAGCTGTGATCCACCCTTGTTGCATTGCTAGCTTTTGCCTACCACGAACTGTTTCCTCTGTGAAGTCACCCTGCTTTGGAGCTAACCAATTAAGATTGAAACCTCTACAAACTGTGAGCTACATAAACCTTTCCTCCCTTAACTTGTGGGTGTTGAGTAGTTTGTCTCAGCAATGAGAAAAGTAACTAAGACAGTGTCCGTTTGCTTTTCTTCATGCAGGCAATTGAGCTGACTGTAAGGGATAGATTCTTGCTTTGAAAGCAACCAAAATATTTTAAAGTCAGAATGCTAATTGAAAACTCACAGAGAATGTGCCTGGCTCCTTTGCCCTTATTTGTACAAAGTATGATTCCTTCACCACAGGCATTTCCTGACAGCATTCTTGAGCTGAACCCCAGTGTCACGGTCCGCCTATTCGCCTATTCGTTTATGGAAACTCTGGACTGTCACTTGGGTGGTTGATTTTGAGAGCTCTCACCCTTTTCCTAACAGCTGAATTGTCTACACATCAGAAGCTGAATGTGGATGAATTCTTCCCTGAGCAGCTGAGTTGAATTTCTTTTTCAAGCCTGAAGTTCTACAAGTTTCTTACTTGTTCTTTGTTGGATAATCCTGCCCTTCTCTTTTGAGAATATCACTGAATCTCTCTAGGACTGTTTTTATCTGTGGCAATGCAAGGAATGAGCCATAAAAAGAACATTTGGGAAGATAATACTGCCTTTCCACATTTCATCAGGATTTTTGGAGGAAATAGGTCTAGGGAAACAGAATGTAAAGTGGTAGCCTTCAGGCCTGATTCTGCCTACACTTGTATTTTATTTACCCCGTAGTGGGTTGATGACTTTCTTTTTGAGTTAGTTTACCGTCCCTTAAAAATCAGGAGATTCTCAGAAAAATTTGGATTTCTGGCATTGTTTGGAACATCAGAGTCCAGCAGCTCTGAGCCCACATTCCTGCCGGGCCATTCTTTGTAGAGGCTGTTCTGGAGCTGGGGTGTGCTCTCCAGCCAGCTGTCCAGTTGCACTCATTTGTGCTGCTGCAGGCTCAGGGCAGCTGAGTTGTGTAAGATATTAAGTCCTTATTTTATTGTCTCATATATGTAGAAGGGCAGCTGAGTTGTGTAAGATATTAAGTCCTTATTTTATTGTCTCAGATATGTAGAAACAGAGTGGGAAAACATCTGAAGGTCAGTGTGAGGGCAATGTGATTTACCATGCTTGTGAGGGCCTCTTCCTTCCTCGAAACTAGGGTTGGGCTCCAGGCTTCATGTTAGCATTGTGCTCACCCAATTTGGCATTCTTCTTCTTGCTCTGCCCAGGAAACTGTCGTGGTGTGGCAGTACTAAGTGGAAGGCTCTGGAGGGAGAAGACCACACTTAAACAAAAGGTCCAGCACCAGAAGGCTGAGTAGTTGCAGGAGTTGACAATGGAAATAACCGTGTTAGCTGATGAATAGCTCACTTGTTGTTGAATATTAGATAGTGCACTAAGACCATGCAAAGACACTTGGCAGGGGCTGTATACGGGAGGCTGAGGGGCAGAGGGAAGTGGCAGGCTTGTGACCTGGTGTAGGAGGAAGGTATCCTTGGTGGTGTTGACTCTTGTTGCCCTGTGCCTGTGATCCAGAGATTATGTACTGAGGGGGAGTCAGGGCAGAGCACAGGGGAGTTGGGAGTGAAAATGCTGGCCCCTTCTCCCAAACTAGGAACAGAGGGAGAAGGACAGGGGAGGGGACAAAAAAGGCCTGTTTCTGTTTAAATTGCCTAATAGCACTGTGCACTAATATTTTCTCTCCCATGATGTCGGATAGGAGACTTGGGGGAGTCCTGCCTGATGTTGTTCTGCTGACAGAGAAGGCTGAGGCTTAACCATCTGTCTGACTTGTTGTACACATTGTCTGTTGAGACATCACTGGTCTTTGCTTAATTTCTTTCTCACTTTTCAGTACCTTCTTCCCTTCCAGGATCCAGTCCTGACTCCTCCAAATACTACTGTGGGGATGTTGTATTTCATGAGAGGAATTTTGAAAACCTTCAGGCTCTCTAGTGGAGGAATAGCAGGCCAGTTACAAAATTGGGTTGAACACTGGGAAGCAGGGGCGTGGTCTTGCTGGCTCCACGCCTACGAATTTTTCTGTGCCTGATTCTGGTCAGTAGTGAGGACATTCTTGATATATTTTAAAACAGAGTCTGTCTGTCCATGTTGACTGACAGCTTGACATAAGAGTCTGTTGAGAGCACTGTTTCATGTCCCATTGCTGTCAATAGCCAATACTGGCTTGTTGCAAGATAGTACTTCCATAGATAGAACTTCCTATCTTTGGAAGTGGTGGTGCTGGGGAGTATACGGGGTCACACTCTGGAGCCAGAGGTCACAGTCTGGGGATAGAGTTGTGCTTCCTTAGGAATGGCTCTGCTGCTTGAGAGTCTGAATATAGTATTGCAGAGGAGTAGATACTTTTACCTCAGAAACCTTTTTCATGTCATTGGGATTTGTCATTTGGACCCATTTTATCCAGGGATGGGGCACTAGGCCCCTTTGGGATGGTCTTCTCTAAAGGATGTATGAGGGTACTTCAGAAATATGTTTTTAGGCTTCAGGGGTCCTCATGTCCCACAGAGGTGATCCCTCAGGAGTCTAGGGTTGGGGTTGTGTATAACCAGCAGGCCTGCAGGTGGTGGCAATGCCATTTGGAGATTGGCCAGTGGTACTACAGCTCTCTCTGAACTCCCGCTCTCCCTGGAGGCCAAGGGATCCAGGAGAGTCTCAGTCGTGCTCCACATCTCCTGTGAGAAGTGAGAAGCATGGCCACATAACTAGTCCCTCCTGTCCTTTCCACTGCAGGCTGGATCCTCATTGACCGATGTGGGAAGCACTTTGGTACGATTCTCAACTACCTTCGAGATGGGGCTGTCCCCTTGCCTGAGAGCCGCCGGGAGATCGAGGAGCTGCTAGCAGAAGCCAAGTACTACCTGGTCCAGGGCCTGGTGGAAGAGTGCCAGGCAGCCCTACAAGTAGGCACCACCCTTTCTTCCTGTATGAGTGAGGAGGCACCAAACATACCTGCCTTCCTCATTTTCCCTTTCTGAAAAATGGAAACAGTTCCTACCTCATTGAGATGTGTGAGAGTGAAGTCTGGAGCCTCTCTCTTTTGGTCTGCAAGATCACTAAGATACTTCCCTGTATGTACAGGTCAACTCACTGCTGTCTGTTAGTCCCTGTGGTGTTGGGTCATCTCATGCACATAGTGGAACCTTTCAGTAGTGAATTATGGGGTGTTAAACTAAATCTATTTCCTGGATCTATTTCAGGACTTAACTGTGGCCCTGTTAATCAATATTGGGAGCCCAGAATCTTCTCTACAGACAGATGCCCCTTCCTGCTAGGCTGGACTGGGCCAGGAAAGTTGGGGTCAGGTCTAGTAATAGTCAGATCTCACAAAATATGTGCTTCTAGATACAGCCAGCAGCCTTATATTTGAAGCAGTTTTCTGACATGGTAGAAAATCAGAAGAGTCCCTTTGGACTCTGTAGGACCATGATTCACACACACGAGACTTTTTTGTACTTTTCCTGAGCTACATGGTGGGTCTGACCCTCCCTTGGAGCAAGACTCATAATGCTGAGCTCTTTAGGAATTGTTTTTGCCACACACTACCTCCGTCTTGACAATTGTAAACTATTACCAGTCTAACTGAATGTTGCAGCATTTGTATTGTTATTTCATTTTTATGAATAGTGAAGTAATACATGTATATCATTAGGAAGTCAAACAGTACTGCACGATTAAGATAAAAACACTGTGATACCCCTTCTCAGCAACCTTCACTTGCAAGGTAGCCTCTCTTTTAGCAGTTTTTTCTATTTACTTTTATACGTCCATAAAACTTCTTTATGCTATTCTTTATTGATTTTTACTTCTCAGTATTGTCTGCTGGTATTGTGGAAAGTTAGAATTCAGCAGACACCCACAAACCTCAAGTTTACTTCCATATTCATTCTCCCAGCATTGGTTATCACAATTTTAGTTAACCTGTTAGTCACAGTTTACATTAGAAGTGTAAGTACTGTTAATAGTTGAACCACAGGGTATTTTGTTTGCTTACTTTGTAAGTGTGCAGCCTGTGTTCTCAGGAGAAAGGTTGGTTTCACACTGGACTATCTAGACACGTTAGGGAGCATGTCTCTTGTCCTTATGGAGTTGTGCCCTGCAGGTTCCATGTCTGTACATCTGAGGTTCAGCCTCCCGGACTGATGTTATTATTATCTTTGCTCCCAGGATCTTGCTTGATACTTCTGTTTTACTCTCAGGAGTGGGTTTTTTGGTTTGTTTTTTTTTTTGGGTTTTTTTTTTCCAATTTTATCTTTTTAATTCTGATGAATTTTATTTGTAATGTGTGACCTTGTTTTCAGAGAATGCTGCATATGTTCTCATCTGTCTGATACTATTTGAAGTTTTCTTTCTGCTCCCTTAATTGTCTGTTTCTCTTCTTTTTTTGCCATTTGTGTTGGTTTTGGTTTCATGCTTGAGAAGGTTCTCACGCATAATCTGATGATCTTTGGCTTCCATTAACACTTAAGAGTAAGAGTCAAAATTTGTATGTGTGGCAGTCATTGTTGGCCTTCATGGTTGGATAATGGACTGACTATTATGATGTCTGCCTCTGTAAGCCCTTTCTTGGGAGGTTATTATTACCTGTAGAAAAGTTCTCCCCTCACTTCCTGTCTGGTGGGGCATAAGCCTGGCAGGGCTGGCTGCCTTATGAATTTGAGTAGAAGGTTAACTCAGCCCTGTTCTCTGCTGTGCAAACTGCTCCAGAAAAGTGGACCATTCTGCTGGGCAGGGGACGAATGTAAGGCTCTCTTTGGTGCTTCTGCTGCCTAGCAAGCATTGCTCTGTTCTTGTCCTCTGCCTACCAGCCTCAGAGCTGTTCTCTGAGGCCTCTCTGGGCCTTTTCCCATCTACCAGCTGGGGTTTTGACTCTTTGCATTTCCTTCGTCATCACTCTTCTGTGATCTGCTTTTCACCCTTGAAGTTTTGACATCTTTTGCTTGCTGAGCTTACCTTTCCCATTTTTTCCTCCTTTTTTGTTCCTGTGTAGGAACAAAATAATGTCTTGTCTTCCATGTTAAAGGTTTTGTTTCCAGGGTTGTGGAAAATGTGTCATTGTTGTTAGTATTTCCTGGGCATTCTGGCATGTAACAGCCCTGGCCAAAGAGAACCCCTGTTGGAAAACTCCACTCCTAGTCTACCCCTTCTCCGATTCATCAGTGGTAAGAATCCTCCTCTCTCACCTCTGATTGCCCTGTCTCTCTTCACCAGAGCCTGTCTTTGCTCAGCAGGCCAGCCTGAAAAAATTCAATGTTAGGCAAACCTCCTAGGCTGAAAGCATGTTTTGTTCCAGCAGAACAAAGACACTTATGAGCCTTTCTGCAAGGTTCCTGTCATCACCTCATCCAAGGAAGAACAGAAACTTATAGCAACTTCAAATAAGGTATGTTGGAGGCACCATTGTGGGACTTTCTCAGGGAGTAAGAATGGGAAGCTACAGTTTGTCTGCTGCTGCCCCTGCCATCAAGTCATGGAGATTCCCTTTCCAGCCAGCAAGCAGTGTTTTTCTGGCCTTTTCTGTCTGGCAGGGCCCCAGCTGTTTGGGAAGCCTCTGGCTCACTGGACCTGCGTGCTAAATAACACTCTTCTTTCTCTTTTTAAAACAATCCACAGCCAGCTGTGAAGTTGCTGTACAACAGAAGTAACAACAAATACTCATATACCAGGTAAGATGCCAGCCAGAAAAGACATCTGCACTCACTAGGAAATGTCTACTCGCACTGGCCAGGTCTAGCTCCTTGTGTTTCCTTCATGTGAGGATGACTCTTCTGCACCTCTAGAGTGGGTAGATAGATAAAACTTTGAGGTTTAATACACACATGCCGTAAAATTCACCTTCTAAAAATATGCAGCTCAGTGGTTTTTAATATATTCACAAAGTTGTACAACTAGCACTTTCTAACTTTACATTTTCATCCTCCTGAAAAGAAATCCTCTACTCATTAGCAGTCCCTGCCCAATCACTTCCCTCCCAGACCTTAGGCAATCATGAATCTATTTTCTATCTCTGTAGATTTGCCTGTTCTGGACATTTCATATGAATGGAGTCATACAATGTTTCCTTTTGTGACTGGTTTCCTTCGCTTAGCAGAATGTTTTCAAGGTTTATCCATGCTGAATGTGCATCTGTACTTCATTCCTTTTTATGGTGTAATGGTATTCCATTTTATGGTTAGACCACATGTTGTTTATCCTTCAACTGATGGACATTTGGGTTATTTCTGCTTTTTGGCTGTAGTGTATAGTGCTGCTTTGAAGATTTGTAAGTTTTTATGGATATATGTTTTAATTTCTCTTGGATCGATATCTAGGAGTGAAATTGCTGGGTCATATAGTAACTTGGGTTTAGTCAGTGTTTTGCACCATTTTACAACATCACCAACAATCTGCGTAGGTTTTTAAAATGCCTTTTGGCTGTCTTGGGAGCATGTGCCTCTAAAGCAGAGACTTGAGGGATGTAGGGCAAATTTAATGATATTATTCAAGACCTGTAAACTGACCTAGATCAAAAGTCTCAAGCACCGCCATTCTGCCCCCACAGTGCTCGGTGGGATACTGTTCCTCCTCTGGTGCCTGTGCCTAGAGGCATCTTCGGCATTCTGTGTGTGGCAGTGTAGGGCAGGCACTTGAGCATGCTGGCCAGGAGCTTGAGCTTGGGGGCCAGAGCTGTCTTTTCTCAGGCCCAGCTCTGCTGTTTATTGGTTTTGGCCCTGGACAGTTACCTAATTTCCCTGATCTTCATTTTCCTTCTTTGAACAGTGGGGAGTATAGCATCTTTTGTGGAACTGTTGTAAGTGAAATGAGAGAAGAAAATAAACCTAGTGGGGTCCTATATGTAGAAATAGTTCAATTATTACCAGCCTGTGGTCACCTTATTGAATGCTCCTTTTGCAGCAATTCTGACGACAATATGTTGAAAAACATTGAACTGTTTGATAAGCTGTCTCTGCGCTTTAATGGGAGGGTCCTGTTTATAAAGGATGTCATCGGGGACGAAATCTGCTGCTGGTCTTTCTACGGTCAGGGCCGCAAGATTGCTGAAGTGTGTTGTACCTCCATTGTCTATGCCACTGAGAAGAAGCAGACCAAGGTAAGAGCCTCGAGAGGACAGTTCTGAGTGGGTGCTCTGAGATAAGTGGAGCAAAATGAACATAAAGAGGGAAAGGTTTTCAAATGCTTTAATTGCCCCGAGGTTCCTCATTATGAAACTATTATTTTGGGGGCCTTGGAAAGATCTAAATGTAGGTCTTAGAGAAACATTCCCCCCTCCCAGCATTCAGCAAGCAGAGATAGTCATGCTGTACCATAGTTCCCTTGTCATGTGTATGGATTCAGATTTGCCCTTGTACCCAGGTGTACCTGGCTGCCAGCATTTTCTCCATCTGATGCCATCTGATACTACCTATATTATTCCTCATGGTTCTCTAGTGCAGGTGTTTTTCACCAGCAAGGCCTGGCGCCATCAAGTCTCACTCATCAGAGCAACAGTGCTGCCTTCAAGATCTTCTTTTTTTTTTTTTCCGGCACTGGGGATCGAACTCACAACCCTCGCGCCTGCTGGACAGGCCCTTAAGCCACTGAGCCAAACTCCCAGCCCTAATTTTTTTGAGACAGGGTTGCACTATGTAGTTCAGGCTGGCCTTGCGCTGACATTATAGCCCAAACCAGCTTCGAACTCACAACGCTCCTCCTACCTCAGCCTCCCGAGTGCTAGGATTAAAGACGTGCGCCACCACGCCCGGCTTGCCTTCAAGATTTTGACTTGGCTTTCTGGTCACATCCTACCATTTGTTTGCTGTCAATGTATCCTTCTCTTGTCCACTGACCTAGAGCTGCCCACCACCTTCAGAGGACCCAAATGTGCAATTCCTGAGCTCCCACCTTGCTTGGCTTCCTTCTGAATACACTTGACTCTGTGACTGAACTGACTCTGCATCCATCTTTGTATCACCCTCTCCAAACCAATAGGCTTGATCTACCACCAAACTGTTCTGCAAAGCTAGACCACGTGGCAAAGTACAGCTAGAGATATGGCCTGCTATACTTCACTCTCCCTAGGTGTTCTGCTTGCCTGTCTTCCTTAGGCTATGTGAAAAAACTGGTTGTCTTGGTTTCTGCGTTTTTCTCCTCTTCTCCTTCCCCTTCCTCCTTTCCTTCTTCTTCCCTCTCTCTCTCCCTCTTCTCCTCCCCTCTCTCTCTCCCTCTTCTCCTCATCTTCTTTCATTCTTTCCCTTCCTTATGCTCCTTCCTACCTTCCTCCTCCTCCTCCTTCACCCCTGCTTTTAATCGCACTGTTCACTGTTGCTTCTTTCTCAACCTGTCTAAGGGAAATCTGATTACCTATAGGATATGGTAGGTTGGCCACAGGCTAATTGTCATGCTTCTGGTCACTTGTGTATAGTGTGTCACTTACTTGTTTATGTTACTATTGACCCTGCAACTTAAGAGGGACATAAGTCTGTGGGCTGTTGGAGCAGGCCTGAAGCAAAATGCAAAAGAGAGAAAATCATACCACAAAGTGGAAAGCAGAGCACCCCCTTTTTTTTCTTCTTAAACTTTATAGGAAATTTAAATTATACACAGAAGTGGACATGTACTGTAATCTCCCATGTACCATTCTCCCAGCTTCAATGGCCAATAGCTCATGGTGGCTCTGTGCTCCATCTGTGTCTATTCTCTCCCAAACATAGGAGTAATTTGGCCACTTATTTGATTTGTAATTATTGTATTCAGAGTATATCCTAAAAGACAAAAATTGTTTTTAAGGTAGTCAAAAGGAGAAAAATACAGTGGTACCTCAGTTCATGAACTGAATTTGTTCCACGAGTCTGGAAAAAATGGCCATGTTCATGTTCATGTGGGAAATATGACCACCATCATGTTCATCACCTGATGGAGAGTTTGTGAACCAAATTTTGCCAAATACTTCTCTTTGTGGGCCACATTGTCTGCAAACAGGTTCAGTTCTCTTTCGAAGATGTTAGGAGATGAGAAATGCCTGTTCTCTTCACCACACGGGCAATCTCTCATGCTTTTCTCCTACAAATATTTTTAAGGTGTGTATTTGTTCTATAACTAGACCTCCATTTTCTTATGGTTTGATTTTTAAAAATATACCTTATGATTTAAAAGGATAGACATCATATAGGTTATGTTTTAAAATATTAAGATTTCTCATTTTTAGAGCTTATAGGGAGTAAAAGAATTTAGAGGCCACATGGTTTGATCTCAGCTGTTTATAGATGAGCATGTGGCTTCTGGAGTGAGCCTGTACTTGTGTTTGTCAGGCTGTCTAGTGGGCTCTGTTTTGGCTCCTTTTACTATGCAGTGCATCTGTGAGGACTTTTTGCTTTCTCCAGGGAAAGCCTTTGACTTCAGCTTTCTGGGGAACTGGTGTTAGGGACAGCTGCGCCTATGAAGCAGCTTCTCCTTTTAGCTGGCCCAAACCTCTGGGAGCTGGGCCTTGGGGCTGACACTCTGGTTTTGTTGTCTTCAGCTGACTTTACAGATATTCCATTGTTTGCTTTCTTTTTTTCTCTTTTGTTTTGTTTTGTTTTGTTTTGTTTTCTTTTCTTTTCTTTTCCTTCTTCTTCCTCTTCTTCTTCTTCCTCTTTTTTTTTTCCCGTAATTGTATCTTCCTTGGTATAGCATTCCAAGGGTATTACTAATTTTTTTATTATTATTATCATTTTACTGTCATGGTAAATTTGGAAAGGACGTGACTTGCTGAAATTAAAGTTTAAGTAGAATATTTAATACATATAGTGTCCATTTGGTTCTTAAGTCTGTTTCACTGAGGACTGGATAATAATTAAGTCCAGTATTCTGCCCTTTATTGGTCTTTTTGTCATTCAGATTGTTTTACTTTCATCAACTCTTTATCGTCTTTACTTTGTCATTGAATTCCAATAAATCAGGCATTTTGTTTTTGTTTTTGTGTTTGTCTTGGTTATTGTATTTTTTCAGTTCTAAAATTTTCCTTTGGTTCCTTCGCCCTCTGTCTCTTAGCTGAGACTTCCTGTGTTTCAATTTGCTTTAAGAGCATAGCTCTTGTTGGGACATTTTTGTAATAGCTGTTTTCAGGTCCTTGTCAGATTCCAGCCTCTTCTGTTTTCTTGGGACTGCAATTTGTTGACTATCTTTTTCCTCAGGAACTGGGATTTTCCTGGTTCTTCATATACTAAGTAATTTTTTTTTTAAGAGCAAAAAGACACAGAAAGACAAAAAGCAAAAGAGACAGACAAACGACAACAGCAAATCCAAAACAGTAACATTATAGGTTTACAAAACAAGATGATAGGAACTTGACAATGATTGCAATATTGCGTATTGTTACACGGTCATCGACATTAACAGATATAGACAAGTAAAATTGATCTAATCATGTGAGTATTAACCATTCTTTCTCAATAACTAATACATTCACCAGTATAGTCATTTTAGCTATCTTACATATACATGTATACAGATTTATGTCTTTTTCCTTTTCCCTCTTCTTTCCTCCTTTTCTCTTTCCCAACTACTTTTGCTCTTTGAGCAGTTTCTTATCTTTACATAGTATTTATTGTAGGTTTTGGATCATGTATATTTCAGTTTCTTACACTAAGGGAGACAATACAGTACTTACACATGTGAGTTTGATTTATCTCACTTATGAGTCAAGTCATGTCCATTTAGTTATAAAAGTCTCAATGCAATCTTTCTTGATAGCTGAGTAGTACTCCATTGTATAAAAATATCACATCTTTTTATCCATTCTTTTATTGATGGGCACTTGGGTTGTTTCCAAGATCTGGCTATTACAAAATGGGTTTCTATAAACATGGGTGCACAAATATCACTGTGGTATGATGTTTTCAGTTCTTCTGGGAAAATGCCCAGAAGTGGGATAGCTGGGTCAAATGGGATCTCTAATCCTAGCTTCTTGAGGAATCTCCACACTGATTGCTACAGTGGTTTCACCACTCTACACTCCCACCAACAGTGGAGAAGAGTTCCTTTTTCCCCACAGCCCCTCCAGCATTTGCTGTTGGTTGACTTTTTAATCTTGGCCATTCTTTCTGGAGTGAGATGGAATCTCAGTTGCCGTGGTCCAGCCGGGCTAGGTCCGCAGAGTCCCTGAAGGTGGGCTTAAGCGTCAGTGCATGGAGAACAGACACATAAACAGCTCAGAGACTGCGTGAATCTGCTTCGTTTATTGCAAGCTCTAACAGAATATTTTGTACTTTCTTTTTTGGCAGGGTTGAAAGTTTAATTAAAAAGAATGAGGTCAACAGATGTTTCTATGGTTACATGATTCGTCAGCATAGGCAGAAAGATTGTATTTAGTTAAAGACCTTGAAGTGTGTTTTGGCTACTAGTTCTATGAATAGATTACTGATTGGTTTTGGTTTGTTGAATCAAGTTTCCCCATTTACCTGTGGGAAAAAATCTTAACAATTGTTTTAGAGCATCAGCCTTGGTTTGGGGAGGTTTAATGTACTACAGGGGATCGGATTGTTCTAAATGCTCCATTGTGGTAGCCTAGCTAAAAGCCTGCAAAACACAAGACCATATTCAGCCATGACTCAGCCCCCCCCACCCCCCTGTGATATTCTCAAAGTGCTGATATCAACCGACTGTCTGCCAGGATGTGTTATCCCGTCTCTTTTAAAAGATAAAACATAGTAACATATCGGCCTCTCTGTGTGGAGGTTCCTAGGCAGTCCCAGCCAACTGGTCATTATTATTATTATTATTAAAGGCTCCCAAACTTCTGATTTGGCCTTGGCCTCATTGGTCCAGTTTGGTGTCAGACCATTACACCATAAATTGTAGAAAAACATATTTGACATGAAATCTATCTTTGTTAACTATCTGTTTGTTCTTATTATATGTTTTTGTAAATGGGAGCGAGAAGTCAGGGAGTTTCTGTACTTTGTTTCCTGATTTTGTGCATGGGAAAGAAAGAAAAAGATTTTCCGAACTGGGTCAGAGCACAGGTTAGCACAATAGTTCCTAAGAAGCATAAACCCATTCCCACAAAGCCAATTTTTATGCTGCATCCTTTTCTTAGAAGACGTCCTCCTTGAAGATCTATCTTCTTCCATGTTTGGACCTTGTCACACAACATGGCCAGAGAAGGACGCGGCACTCAGTGTTGTTTTAATTTGTATTTCCCGAATGACCATTGATGTTGAACATTTTTTCATGTATTTATTTGTCATTTGTATTTCTTTGTCTGAGAAGTGTGTATTCATCTCAGATGCCTACTTTTCGATTGGGTCCTTGAATTTTAGGGGCCTGATTTTTTTTAATTCTTTGTATGTTTTAGATAGAAGTCCTTTGTCTGATGGACAATTGACTAAGATATTTTCACAATTTGTGGGTTTTCTTTTCACTCTGTTGGAGATTTCTTTTGATATGCAAAAACTTTTTATTAAGCCAAGATCCCAGTTGTTGATTCTGGAAAATATTTCCTGTACAGTTTGATTTTTGTTCATGAACTCTCTGCCTACTCCTATGTCATCAAGGTTTTTATCTACTTTGTCTTTCAGCAAATTTAGTGTCTCTGTTTTAATATTCAGATCTTTGATCCATTTTGATGTTATTTGAGTGCATGGTGAAAGCCAGTTTTTCCAGCACCTTTTGTTAAAGAGGCTGTCTTTCTTCCAGTGTACATGTTTGGCCCCTTTGGCAAAGATGACATGGCCAAGCGTGTTTGTAGTTGTGGCTGTATCTTCTAATCTATTCCATTGATCTTCAGATCTGTTTTGATTCCAGTACCATGCTGATTTTATCACAGTAGCTTTGTAGTATAGTTTCAAGTCAGGGATTATGATGCCTCCTGCCTTACCTTTTTTTTTTTTTTTTAAATTTTATTTGAGTGAAGAAAAACAAAACAAACAAAAACAACAACAACAACAAAAAAAGATGACATATATAGTAAAAACAACAAGCAAAAGAGACAAGCAAATGACTAGAGTAAATACACAACATTGCAGGTTTACACAACCGGTAGATAGAAGCTTGACAATGGTTGCAATATTGCACATCGTTATCTTTCAAATGGTTTCTTACATTATCAGATATAGACATGCTAGATTGATCTAATCATATGAGTATTAATTGTTCTTTCTCAATAACGAATACATTCAGCAGTGTTCTTTTTAGTTATCTTACATATACATATATACAGGTTTATATTTTTTCCTCTTCTCTTTTCTCTTTCCGCCTATTCCCTTCCCAATTATCTTTGCTCTTTGAGCTGTTTTTTACCCTTCCATAGTATTTATTATAGATTTTGAATCATATATATTTTCCATTTCTTACAGTAGGGAGACAATACGGTATTTACACGTGTGGGTTTGATTTATCTCGCTTATGAGTATGGTCTCAAGTCGTGACCATTTACTTGTAAAAGTCTCAATACAATCTTTCTTAATAGCTGAGTAGTACTCCATTGTGTAAAAATACCACATCTTTTTTATCCATTCTTTGATTGATGGGCACTTGGGTTGTTTCCAAGATCTGGCTATTACAAATTGGGTTGCTATAAACATGGGTGCACAAATATCACTGTGGTATGATGTTTTCAATTCTTCTGGGAAAATGCCCAGAAGAGGGATAGCTGGGTTGAATGGGATCTCTAATCCTACCTTCTTGAGGAATCTCCACACTGACTTCCACAGTGGCTGCACCAGTCTACACTCCCACCAACAGTGGAGAAGAGTTCCTTTTTCCCCACAGCCCCTCCAGCATTTGTTGTTGGTTGATTTTTTAATCTTGGCCATTCTTTCTGGAGTGAGATGGAATCTCAGTG
>RJWM01008924.1:0-70410 GCA_004363535.1 Dasyprocta punctata
AATTCCTGCTCATCAGAAAAGGCCATGTGCATGAAACTGCACCATTCTGTCCCAGAAACCCTTTATGAGATTAATTTGTTCCAAGCAAGGTTTTGGAGGTGACCCACCCCCCATTCCTCCTCCTCTTCTGCAGGTGGGAGGCTGAGTAGCTGGGAGGAACTTGAGCCAGTGCCACAGAGAGCAGGCATCCCAGCGCTGGGCTGCAGAGCCAGGCTTATGCCACACTGGTTATGAATGGCCCACTACACACATGGTCCCCAGGTCAGGGCAACAGCTGAGGCATAAGGCCTCTCCCCAGGAGGCACACAGAGCCTAGCAGATGTGCCACTCACCCTCCCCCGACCCAGTGACAGATGTGACCCTAAAGCCAACAGAGCCCCCGCCCTGACAGGGGCAGCTGGCTTCTCCTCTTCTCCCTGGGGGAGTGAGGGGATCTCCAGTTGCTTGGATGAAGGGAACGCTCCTTCACTGGCCCCCTCCTGCTTGCCATATGCTGCTTTGTTTAATCCTCCCCTGGCTCTGTGAAGCATCAGCCACATTTTATATCCGGGAAAGTGGAGGCTTCGAGAGGCCGAGGCATCTTCTGAGTCTCCCAGCTAGCAGGTGACAGCTCAAATTGGAACCGGGTTTGTTGGATCCCAAATCACAGGATCTGACAGATCTTGTTATTAACCAGGCTGTAAATATTTCCCAAGTACCTGTCTGTTCGAAGAGCTGCTGGAGATGGGAAAGGCATAGGAGGTAAGGAACCAGCTCAAGGGCTTGGGGCAAACCTGGGGCGTGTGCGGCCCGGCACCATGGCTGGTGTTCTCGACTCTTCCACCACACTCAAAGGCCAGCAGGAGCCAGGGGCCTACAATGTCTGGGCAGCTACTCAGGATGGGCGGGACAGCAGGGCCAGGGCCAGAAGGATTGTGAATCACCCCTGCCAGACTTGCCAGCAGCTGGAGGCCCCGAGTCTCTGATTTGTGTGCACGGGAAGCCAGTCCGGTGCTCTTTGTGAGCTGAGCCTTGAAGGTGGGGTGGGGGTGGTTCTGGTCACCTGAACAACAGGCCCTGGGGAGCAAACCTGGGCTCTGCTTTCTTGGTGCCTGCACGCCCTGTGCTTGCCAGGCCTGCTGGGCTGGGTGAGAAGCTGTCCGTATTTTCTCTGCAGCCTCCATTCTGGGCACCTGGCCAGCATTCAGAGCCTTTTTTCCTCTGTAGAAGGGGAAACCTTGCAGGGCTTCCAGCAGCCAGCAGCTGGCTCCAGGTGCCTCACCACCTGTGGTGTGGGTACTGTCAGAGGCATCCTGGGAACACCTCTTCCTGGGTGTGGCTACCTTGTGCTTCCCCTCTTCAATAGCAGCTGGAATCCACACTCCACAGGACTATATCTCCACTCCAGTGCCCTTTGTCCCTTAAACGGACAGGCTGAGAGTCTTCAAACCTCTCCAGGAATGGGAGGCCTCCATGAGGAGGGTCACAGGACAGGGTCCCTCATCCTGGACCCCCTTAAGTGGGTGTAATCCAACAGTGCCTTAGAGAGGACTTGACCCCCAAGTGTTCTGTGATTGTCACAGGCTGAGTTGAAGCCAGGGGAAGGAAGCCTTGATCACCTTTTGCTCCAGGCTCCCTCCTGAAGCCTAGTGTTCCCTTTCCAGAATGATCTGGCTGCCATGTGCTTACTCGCTGGCTCTTCTCCACCACTTCTCCTAGCCTCAGAGTACCCTGCGCTGACTGCAGACTATTGCACAGGCTGCTCATGAGACAGGGCACATCCAGTGACAAGCCTTTAGTTTTCTGAAATGGTTTTCTAGGACAGTTTCCCTGGAGGCCTTAATCTTCTAGGCAGACAGGAGGGGAAACTGATCTGCTATCCTTAGAAATGAGGATAGCATCCCTGCTACCAAGGAAAATGAGCAGTGTGTGGCTGCTAGGGCAGGGCCTGGTGACAGTGGGGCAAATCATAGGCCTCCGGGTGAGGGAAGGAGATGAAGCTGATGTTTCCAGACATGCCCTATGAGCAGATGCCTCAGTCCCTTCCCAACCGGCGGCAACTCTGACACACTCAACACTGTGAGCGAAACAGTCAAATGTACCTGTTAAGGCTTGTGCTCATAGGTGGGGCCTTTGCGAGTGACCAGATCATGGGTGCGTGGTACTGGATTAGTCCACTCATTGGTTTAGCACAGTTCTGGGTGTGGATAATGGACTTACTGGAGGGAAGATACACACTGGGTGTGGGAGGCACCAACCAATAGGTTTGTAGCTGGGTGGAATATAAAGGGAAAGATGGAAGGCAGGCTCACTGCCTTCTTGCCTGCCCTCCCATGGACTGCTGCTCTTCTGCCATGCTGCCCTGCTTTAGAGTCAGCCAACTATAGGCTGAAACCTCTACAAACTGTGAGTAAAACAAACCTTCCCTTCTTTAACACGTGGATGTTGGGTTATTTTGTCCCAAAAAATAAAGTAACTAAAGCAATATCTAAGATCAAATCCTGGTTCTGCCAGACTTTAGGCAAATTAATCAACCTCTCTATTTCTGTTTCTTCAACTGTTAAAGGTTAAATAAGGAAATGGATGCAAACTACCTCACAGTACCAGCGCATAGCAACTTCTGATCACTGAGGATTCTTCTTCTCTTCTAAAATCCAGATGCTTCAGAAGGAGCCTTGTATTAGGAGCCTCTGAATGTTTATTAGTAGAGTGGCCTTGGAGGTCAGAAACGTTTGGGGAGGGAGCTAGAAGGAAAACAGGATCTGTAAGAATGTTGTGTCATTGTCAAATGAGAAGCTGTTTAGCAGAAATTAGGTCACCTCTTTCACTTAAATAATAGCAAAAGGTGCCTTACAGCCTGAGTATGATTACACAGAAATGAGAACATTTCCTTAATGTGGAGCCACATGGCTGTTCCGTGGACTTACATCTTGGTTCTGGTTCCTTTTCCAGCTGGGGCCTCGTCAAGCATGTCAAAGTCATGCCAGGTGCAATAAATTGTGCATTGAAGGTGTGTGTTTTTTCTCCCAATCATCTCTTCTTCAGTAGAACAGAATGACTGAGGGGATGTCACCGTGGGTCAGTGGGAACTGTGTGCCAGTCCTGTGCTCCTTGGTCCAGATAACCCTTCAGGCTACCTCAGACCACAGACTTAGTCTAGGCCTTGTCAGGGTTTTCCTTTAATCACACCTGCCCCCCCCTTAATTCCAGTATCACATCCTTATTTCAGCCACTCTGAAAAGCTCCACCTATGACTGTATGAGGCTTTGGTGGGACATCCAGATAGCCATAACAGTGATTTAGTGAGACTGTCTCAAAAAAAAAAAAAAAAAAATGAAAGAACCTGGGGATATAACTCATTGAGAATGTTCTGGGTTCAATACCCAGTACTGCAAAACAGCAACAGCAGTGGCAACCACAACAACAAAATTCATTGCAACTCTATTCCAAACAACACATATACTCATCAACAGGAGAATGCTAAGCAAACTGTGGTATATTGATAAGTGGTGGTAGATCCATAAATGGATTATTACAGCTGTAAAAGAAGAGCAAGCTCATGAAATGCACAGCAGTATGAAGACATGAACCAACACATCCATTCAGTATGGTCCTGTTTATGTGAAGTTCAGGGATCAGCAAAGATAATCCTAGACATCAGAGTAGAGGCTTCCTGGGGGTGAGGACTTAGAAGGGACCCAGAGAACTTACTGGCCCAACAGCCCTATCTCCTGTGCAGGGCACTGTCTGAAGTGACAGGACCATAGAGGTGAACCGAAGCCCCTTCTCTGATAGAATTTGCAGTCATGTTGGGAAATGCAGGCAACAAATAAATACAGGACACGACACATGGTATAAGTGTGAAGGACAGAAAATCAAGATAAAGGCACAGGGGTGACAGCAGATGGGGATAGGATAGCTAGGGGAGGCCACTCTGAAAAGATGACATTTGTACGGAAGCCTGGAGGACAAGAGTGCTTGCCAACACTGCCACAGTCACTGTGCTCTCGAGACAGGTCCTAGAGCGAGCTGCTGCCCTCCGGGGGCCGGGCCTCTCCGCACCCTGCTCCTCCACCTGGGACGCTGTGCACCATCAGGAGCTACCTTGTGGGCAAAGCAGCTGACCTGCCAGTTTCACAGACGCTGGAGGAAGACATGTCTCCCGAGTCAGGGACAGGAATAACAAACAGAAACAGCAGCACCGGAGTAGTAGCATGCTGGCACTGGTTTCTAACTCCACATGACTCAACATCACCACTCAGTGACACAGATGAGAACTAAGCAAGAGAACTGAGACCATAAACATGAAGATAAGATAGACAGCTCATGCCTAGAATCCCAGTATTCTGGAGATGCTGAAGCAGGAGGATCCCAAATTCGTGCTCAGCCTGGACTATTAACGACCTAGTGTGACTCTGTCTCAAAATTTTAAAAAAAAGTTTAAAAATGGGGGTGGGGTAGGGAAGTAGCTTAGTGCAAAAGGCCCTGGGTTCAATCCTCAGTTAAAAAAAAAATTGAGAAAAATGTACATGAACGGATGATCAAGGCCTTGTTTGGTGATGGACTCCCCATGGCGTGCAGTTGTTGCCCTTGAGAATCTGTTTAGGGCCTGGCAGGGAGACGGAAGTCCATAGATAACTGCAAGGCTGTGCTCTGCGGTTGAAGCAGAGGTGACAAAGAACTATGGGATGGGCAGAGGGAGGCCTTGGAGTGAAAACTTGAAATCAGGCAGAAATTAATCAGGAAAACAACTGTTGGTCTTGAAAGTAGCAGTGCATACAAGAGAGGCAGGAGTCACTTCAGGTCCACATTTAGGCAAAATGTGTGTTCTTTAGTGTGTGTGTGTGTGTGTGTGTGTGTGTGAAATTACCCACAGAGAATCCCAGACTGGCTGCCCCATGAAGGCTGGTTTTCCTTTCAGGTGCTGTACAAGCAATAAATGAGATTCGAGGGTCGCCAGCTGGGGCGCTGGGGAACTGGGACACCTGGTCTGGTTTTGGTGGCGCTCACCAGCCTGGAATAAAGCAGAAGAGGAGCAAATCTTCAGCGCCTTTGCCACAGCAAGAGCCCATTCTGGTTTCTCTGGTGAGAACATGCTCTGAATTCCACCTGGCCTGCTCAGCTGCCAGTGCTACTCCCCTACTCCCTGCTGGCCAGGCAGTGTATAAAGGCCCAGAGCCAGGACCACTGTCTTTGGTTCCTGGATGGCTCATTCAAATCCCTCACCCAGTGCCGTGGATTGGAGACCATCAGGCTCTGTAGGGGTCTGGGTGAAGCAGCCACAGACACATGAAACTGAAGAGACTTCTGGTCTCTCCTCGTCTGGAGCCTGAGGAAGACAGACATGACCAGGACAGTCAACTGCCCAGTAGACCTGCTGTCACCCCAACCCAGTGGCCTACCACTTGTACAGGTTCACCCCAGAAGGGTGGGGCCTTTCTCTAACCACCCCAGATGACCCATCAGAGACTGGGGCGTTCCTGCTGGATGGGCTGGAGCTCCCTGGGAGGCAGCTGCCCCTTCTCCAGGAGCCCAGTAGTGAGAGATAATATGGATGGTGCTATAAGGCCACAGGAGTGGCTGGCATCACCTGGGTCACTGCTTCCTAAACACAAACAGTGTAGGCTCGGCTGGACCTGACATCAAGAGAAGATTCATCTTATTTGCAAGTCAGTAGCTACAGCTCACCTTCCCAAATCTCTGGGTAGAATGAAGGAGATTGTGCCACTTTGATCCTGTGGGTTCTCTTCATCTTCTCACCCCAACCCAGCGAAAGGGCCATCCTCCCAAGATCCTAGTGCCCCAGTTGAAGAAGCGGCGCTTAGGGGAGCTGGGCTGGACAGGTGATTGTCCTCTCTTGGCTCTGTCTGCCTCACCTGGGGCTGTCCATTTGCCTTAAGGGCAGGTGGGCACAGGAGGACAATCCAAGCCCGTGTCCAGCCTCCTCTGGAGTGTTTGTCTTGTCAGGTGGTTGAAGGCGAAAGGACCACCTGCTTTTCCACCGCTGAGGAAATAGCTTTCTTGAGGGGCGGGGGAAGAGAAACAGGGCAGAGGTGAGATCAAGTTGTGTTCTACAGGAAACAGGAAGCATGGTTTAACGGACATTTCCTTAAGGACATTCAGGGTATTTTGGCTCTAGCTGATCTATTCTAGAATGAAGTTTTGCACGAAGAAATGCCAGGTTTTTGTTTGCTTGTTTGTTTGTTTTTGAAGCAAGGTCTTGCTATACAGTTCAGACTGGCCTTGAAATGAGTACGTAATCCAGGCTGGCTACGCAGTGATCCTCCTGCCTCGGTCTCCCAAATGCTGGGATTACAGGTGTGTGCCACCACACCTGATTCTACTGAAGAGTTCTTGTTCCAGAGATTCTTAGTGGTTGGCAGCCACAGGTACCCTTAGACGTGCATATATTCTTCTGACAGCTAAGAAAATGACCTTTGCAGGCATTAAGAACAAGAGTACTTCAAGTTCCCTTCCTGAGCCTCTTAGGCAATGTGAAAAGACTAAATATTGACACCAGGAATGGATACTAATCTGAAGTTTCACCTTACAAAAGATTGGCTCTGCTGTGTGCAGCCAGAGGGCAGACTCAGGAGGTTCTACTTGGAAAAAAAGGATCAACTCTGGCAGCTTGGGGCCTGGGAAGGCACTGTTTAAGCACAGAGGTAAACAGCATAGCGGTGGGTTAAAGGGATCGTTTATCTCCTCGCTGATGATAGACATGAACTTTGGCCCAGAGCCCAAACTTCTTATCCTTGAAAAACACATTTTTACAGATTGCTGGCAAAGGCAGCCAACCCAGATTAAGTGACCAGACCTAACTATTTTAGATCTTCCTCTGATTCCTCTTGAAAAAATAAGAGAGATTTTAGGGGGTACTCTTTCCCCGTGTAGGACAACCTGGGTTCCTAGGGGTTTGCTGGTCTCTCGAAAGGCTGGTGTGCAGTTTCTGATAGAATTCCTGAGAACATTGAAGGATGTATTTACAGATTGTTAACTTGTCAGAGAAGCTGAAGGGCAGAGAAATTTAGAATTGACATTTGGGAATGCCACCCTCAAAGGGTGATCAAGCGGAAGTAAAGATAAAGAACCTTTGAAGCGGCGATGTGAAGTAATGGGGACGAATTTCAGAAAACATCTGCAGTGTAAAGCGCAGCCCAAATGTGTATTCACTTCGCCAACGTTGTCATCAATATTTCAGTGACTGACAATCCTCAGTCATCGCTATGCCATTCTTTTTTTTTTTAAACTCCACAATCATCATAAAAGAGGTTTCTGCAAAACAGGTTGCATTTCTTATCACGAGACCCAAGTTACAAATTTGGAGTTGCATTTCTGTTTAGGGACTCGACATCAAACATATCAGGTACGGTCTCACGATTTCTTTGGGAAATGCAAAAATAAAAGAACTATAAACTTCACACACACTGTAAGTAGCAGACCCATGTTCCAAGCGCTGGAAAGTGGAGGTACACACACTATGTGTCTCCATGGCCACTTGTCATCTCCGCCAGCAGCTCTCATTTGAGTAGTTCTGCCATGGATCACACCACACAGTAACCCTGAGGTCGGGCACCAGGTCTTGATTCCAAGTTCAGCAGATGAGGAAACAGGTTCTTGACTGCACAGCTTGTTGGAAGCACAGAGGAGACTTACAGAAGGACTTTTCCTTCCATTTCTAAATCTGGTCGTTTCCTGTCACAGCAGCCCCCAGAAAACCCCTTGTCTCATGGTGGACACTGTGTCTTTGCTTTAAAAGTGCACGTGAGCTGGGTGTCGTGCTGCATGCATGTTACCCCAACGCTCTGGAAGGCTGAGGCAGGAGGATCACAGATTTGATCCTGGTCTGAGCTACTTAATGAGATCCTTCTGCAAAAATAAATAAGGAAAGAAAGAAAGAAAGAGAAAGAAAGAAAGAGAAAAGAAAGAAAGAAAGAAAGAAAAAGAAAGAAAGAAAGAAAGAAAGAAAGAACGAACGAACGAACTGGGGATGTAGCTCAGTGCTGAGGTCCTGGGTTCAATTCTAGGATGGGAATTTTTTTTTTTTTTTTTTTTTTTTTTTTTTATTTACAAAGCACGTTTCATTCTAGCCTCCCAAACTACCTTTCCTCGTTTGTCTTTCTTGAGACAGGTTCTCAGACTGGTCTTAAACTCAACAACCCTCCTGCCCATGCCGGGGTCACAGGCATGCATCCCCACTCCCTGCTGTCTTATTATGCTGTTTCCAAATCAAAATTCCTTTCTCTGTTGCTGTGGGGAAAGTGAGGGCTGTTTACAGTTATGAAGAAAATATCAGTAAGGAGTCACATGGAAGCGGTGTCAAGCACATTACAATATAAACGTTACCTAAAACAGACGCTGGCCCTTACAATAATCATTGACTTTGCAGAATCCTCCCTCCCTCCCTTCCTTCCTTTTCCCCTAGAATTTAAATGAGTCATTTGGAGCCAGATTGAAAATGTAACACATGAAAAACTGTCCTTGAGCATTCTTAGCTGACACCTTTCTGTTTCTTTCCTACTGCCCTCACGCAGGGTCTTTGGAAGCTTCCCCTAACCTTAGAAGCCTGGAAGCGGCGCCCTGCAGCCTGACAGTTTGCAGTGCGTAGAGCCCCTCAGCCGGTGGGAAGCACCCCGGTGTGCGGTGCGAGCTCCAGACTTGGCTGAGAAGCTTCGGGGAGCCACGCTGCGCTGTGTGGAATTTGAGAAGTCCTGGCGCTGTCCTCACAGCTTTATTGCCTTGTAGTAGATTTCAAGTACACAGAATGCAAGCAATAAAAATTATTGCTTCCTAGCACTCCATCTTCTATGTATGCTTGGCCTTTTCCACTTTATTTAACAATGAACAAACACCTGGGAGACCCACACCCAATCAAGAACTGGACCATCTCCGAGATTTTATTAACTTGACCAACGGAAGAGGCAAAGTCCCCCCTCTATCTCCACTCTCTTTTTCTCACATAGATTACTTTTTTTTTTTTTTTTTTTTGTGAAACGAGGTCTCACTAAGTAGGTCAGGCTGACCTTGAGCTTGCTGTGTAGCCCAGGGTGACCTTGATCCTCCTGCCTCAGCCTCCTGAGTGCTAGGATTACAGGTGTGCAACACCACATCTGGTTTATTTCATTGCTTGTTAAAAACGTATGTGCAAAAATATACTGGAATACTTAAACAATTTATAGTTAGGTTTTCTCAGTTAATAAAAGTTATATCACTATGTTTAGTTTTCTGAGCTGCCTCTTTTGCTCAGCATTCTCCAGACATCTGTCTCTGTTGTTAATAAAGTTGTAGCTCATTAATTTCTACCTCTACCATAGTCCATTGTGCAACTCTACTAAAATGTACTTACACATTTTTCTGCCAGCTGACACTTGGATTATTTCTATTTCCTTTTCTAAGAAAATATTTCCTGTTATGAACATTCATCTACCTATCTGTTATTACACGGGCATGTTTCTCTTGGGTAAACACCTAGATGTGGACTTGTTGAACACTTTTACAAGATAAGGACATGTTATCTTCCAAAGGGGTTATACTAATTTATACTCTTGCCAGAAATGTCATTACATGGATCCATATTCCCTTCAAACTTTTATTGTCTGCTTTCTTAAGTTTTATAAATAGGTGGAAGTTGGTATCTCCATATGGTTTTGTTTTACATTTCTGTGATACTGAGGCTGAAGGGCACTTCTCATATATCAGCTGTATGTATTTCTTCCTCTATTAATGTCTGCTTTAATGCTTTGCAGTTTAGTTTTTACTAGTTTGTGGGAAATCCTTGTACTGTCTGCATGCTAATGCTTCATGTTGCAATAACTTTCAGCTGTAATTTTTCCTGTTTTCTTTACAGTGTCTTCTGCTGACACACTTTGATGACTAATTTTAATGTATCTGAAACTGTGAATATTTCCTCAATGCTTAGCATATTTTAATGTCTTGTTTAGGAAATGCTTCCTTATCCTAAAACCAGAAAGAGATTCATTTATATTTTCCTTTAAAGGTTGTAAATTTATTTATGGCATCGAGGCTCCTAATCCTTGTAGGTTTGATCTTTGTGTATGGTGTGAAGTAGATCTGGCTTCATTTTTTCCACATGGATAACCTATTTTTCAGCCCCATTTGTTACTCAGTCTTTCTTTTCTTTTACACTTTTTTTTTCTTTTTTAACACAGGGTCTCACTGTGTAGTTTGGGCTGGTCTTGGACTCACCGTGAAGCCCACGATGGCTTCAGACTTGCAGCAATCCTCTTGCCTCAGTTTCCCGAGCGTTGGGATTGCAGGCGTGTGACACCTGCCTTCCCCAATTTTCTACTTTCAGTCCGTTTAAAAATTTTAAATATGCCTGGGTATAATTAACTGGGCTGGCCATTCTGGTTGGGCAGTTCATTTATTCCTGCGTTGATATCACCCTATTTTAATTACTATAACTTTATTTTTAAAAGTTTTATTTCTTCTGGGATAAATCACTTTTCTTCTTCAAAAACATTTTGTTATTAGCCAGGAATAGTGGTACACTCCTGTAATCCCAGCACTTTGGGAGACTGAGACAGGAGGATCACAAATTCAACCACAGCCTGAGCCACTTAGCAAGTTCTGTCTCAAATGAAAAAAGGACTGGGGCATAACTCAGAGTAAAGGCCCTGTGTTCCTTTGTTAGTACTGGGGGTGGGGTGGCGAATCCTGTTATCCTTGGCTTTTTGCTCCTCCATATATATTAGAATCTTTTTTGGGATTTTGACTACAACTGACTGCAACTGTAGATCAATTTTGAGAAAAGTAAAATGTTTGGATAAGCACTTATCTATTCATAAAGATGGATTAATTCTCCATTTATATATTTAATACTTTTGCTAAGATTTCATTGTTAGTGCATGTGCTGCAGAGGTGAGCATAAAATTTTATTTTTAATGTATAATTTTTTACATTGTTAAATTTTTCCCTAGAACCTTTATGGTTTTATGATAGTTTAAGTCAATAAAATTGATATTTATTTTAAAAAATAAATCATTCTGGTGTATGGAAATGAAATTTAATTTCTGTATTGATCTTATCAAAATCTTTTATCTTATTCATTTTTAGATTCTTTGGGAATTTCTATGTAGATAATTATGTCATTCACAAATGATGTATTTTATTGTCTTTTCAATTCTTTAACATTTTTTTTCCCCCTTGACTTAATGTGCTACATACGAGCTCTTCAAAATACTGACTAGAAATGATGAGTGTAGGCATCTTTACTTTGGTTCTGACCGCCCAATCCCACCCTGGCCCTTTCAAAAATTTTTATTTTTAGACTGGGTCTCACTAAGTCACTGAGTTGCCCAGGCTAGGTTTGAGCTTGGGATCCTCCTACCTCAGCCTCCCAGGATGCTGAGATTACAGCCATGCACCAATATGCCTCGCTTGGTCCTGATTTTCAAGGAAAAGTGTCCAATGTTTTCCTTAGTATTATTTTTGGTGTTGGGTTTTGAGATTGGATTTCAAGCAGACTTGTGAAATCTCACACAGTGTTTACATAGCATTGTCCAGCACTTAACCATGAAACCACACATAGCTGCAAGGGAGGCTGGGAAGTGTACAGGAGGCTGCAACTGGGTGGCAACAAGCTAATGGGATTCTGTTCAATTAGGATAGAAGGGAAGAGCATGTATATCCTTGCTAATGAGTAGGTAGATTTTATCTTATGGATGTTGCCCCAGTACCGAGAGGAAATCAGGCTAGAGGTATACGAATATTTTGCAAGTTGTAATGATGCTTTAGACCTCTCTATGAAATTATATGAACAGTAACATTACCAAAAAAGCTGCAAAGGAACTTCCTTAACCTACAGCTTGATTCTATTTTGTGAACTCAGAATTCTGTTCTGGCCCAAACCCAGGACTCCTCTGTTGTCACTAGAAACCAATCATTTCTTTTTTGCTAGACAATCGAAGCTAAATTCTAGTTTTATTTATTTATTTATTTATTTATTTATTTATTTATTGTCTTTTTGAGGACAAGGTCTTGCTATGTCATTCAGGCTGGCCTTGAGCTCACTTTGTAGCCCAGGCTGGTCTCAAACTTGCAACCATCTTTCTTGTCTTAGCCTCCCAAAAGCTAGGATTATAGATGTGTGCCACCACAGCTGGCAAATTTAAAATTTTAATTGCCCATGCCACTCATTGCCCCTCCACCCTTATTTCTTTGTCTGCTGAAGCCACTTGCTCAGCCCAGGAAGCTGAGCATTCTATTCTATAGGTTGTTCCAGACAAGTGAAGGGGAAATCATGAGTTGATGCCCCATTATGTTTAGCTCAAAACACACTTACTACTGTTCCCAAGCTCACGCCTGTCAGCTACACTGGCATCCCTGCTGTTCCTGTTTGTGATTTTCAGGTCCAGTTTGGTTAAGCCTGGACCCTACTTCCTGGCCTCTGGCTTCCTGGCCTCTGGCTCCCTTGACAGTGTGACACAAAGGCACAGGAGCAGCAGCCAGGTGCTGTGCAGGTTGCTCTGGGTGCTGGGCTGTGGGGCACACGCTGCTGTCACTGTCTCACTGTCCGCTTTAGGGGTTGGCGGTGCAGTCAGGTTCGAGCTCCTGCTGCTGTGCCAGGCCTCCTTGCTCTGTCCTGAGCCAGAGCCCCGCAGCAACTTAGCAGAGTTGCAGACAGCGCCTGCAGCCTGCTGTGCATCAAGGGAGAAGCAAGGTTGACTGGGTTCCTCTAGGTCCTTTTGGTTCCCATTGGTTCTCTGAGGTTCCAACTTGGCAGCACAGGTTTGTTTGCTCTGCAGCTTCTGGTTGTGTCACAGTCAGCGCAGCTTCCTGCTGGTCTTGCCCATCCACCTTGTGGGCAGATCCAAGAGGGAATGAAGAGGCGGCCTCCTTCCTTGGCTTCTTCACCAGCCCCACTACTCCTGGACAGCAGTGCCCCTGGGACTGGACATGGATGCCCTGTACACGAGTATTGTAATCCAAATATTGTAATCACTTTTTTTCTCCTGACAGCCTGAGAAATTTTATACTTCTAATCCCACTGAAATTTTATTGGAATCCCAGTAAATTAATTCCAATCTACCACCTCCAGGACAACCCACGGCAAGAATAAAGACATTAAGACATATTCAAAGTTACGGGCAGCCAAGGGGTCCTGAGTTCGGTCCAGGTGAGGATACATGAAAGAAAGGCCTTGATCCAAGGCCTCACCTGGAATTCTTTATCTCATGAAGAAGGGAGTTGCTCAAGGATGAGTGATGGTGAGATTGGCAGGAGTTACATGAGCAATGTGAGCTGAGCTGGCCAGCTGGAGAGCAAGCACCTCTGCAATATGCAGGGAGAAGGGTATGCAGAAAGACCAATCTGTATAATTCGATTGAGGAGGCATTTGAATGATTTAGGAGGCTGTTGCTTCAGTTTCTGATATGTAAACTTTTGTGCCCAGGGAAGTCATAGCCTCTTATCGTGTGACTTGAACTCAGTTGACATTCCTGGTGCTATGTGGCTCTCCCATCCTGCTGTGCTTAACCGTTTATAGGGAACATAGTGCTCCTACACACAAGACCTGGGCCCGCCCTGCACCTTTGCCTGGATGTGCTGCTCTTAGATAAGCTCAAGACCAACAGCCCCTGACTGCCTTCCATCCCCACCCTGCTGTCAAGGACGCTGGCCTTGACTATCGACCCAAAAATCTGGACTCTCAAGCACTATTGGTCCCAAGCACTTTGGATAAGGGGGGGCTCCATCTGTACTTAAAATTTCAGTCTTTCCTAATTTCATTCACTCTAGGACCTACTCTCTCTCTTTTGGTCACAAAATTTTTTTTTTTCTGACATTTTAAAATGATTTACTGAGATTACATTTAGTCAGTGTTTTCTCTCCCTCTATAAAGCACCTCAAGGTGCTTTGTCTGCTGGATCACTGATGTGGCCCTGGCAGTGTCCTTCAGAAAGGACTGTCTCTCTCTGCCCACGGTTTGTTACCTAGCCTCCCCAGTTAAGTGCACCCTTAATGGTGTTAGTTGCCCTACTTCCAGACATGGCAGGGCCAAAACCTCAATCATATATATGTGATTTTCCTTTTTTTTTTTTAAATTTTAAAGAGGAAACCAAGGAAAATAAAACAGAATAAAACCAATCAAAACAAACCAGTGTAAATGACACAGGACTTCAAAACAATATGAAATCAGTAAGTTACCATAATGCCTCTTTCTGTCCTCCAAATAGCTGCAGATATCCTCAGACATAGTGAAAATCAAACAGAACAGAACCAACAAAAACAAAACAACGAATGCAATAAAGGGCTTCAAAACAAGACAGTAGTAAATCCAAATTGGCTACCATAATATATCTTGCTTTCTCCGAAATAGCTGCTCTGCCATCAGATATAACAAAGTCAAACAAAACAAAATGGAACAAACCTAACAAAGCAATGAAAATGATATAGGACTCTAGAACAAGACAATAGGGAGTTAACATTGCTACCACCCTTCAAGGAGATCCCTCCTAGATGCCACACTGTGTACCACTATCCTCTGAATAGATGATCAGACCACTGGCCCTACACCTGCAAGGTCAGTGAAACACCAAAACATCCCAAGCATCATATTGTATTACACCTCGATTGTATCATCAGACTGTTTCTCTGGATCAGCTGGTCATTTACGGTGGGGAGGGGGGAGTGGGAGGGAAGGGGGTTGGCTCTTCTTGTTTGCCAGCTCGTGTGCCAGAAGGGGCTGGGGTCTGGGTGTCTGCCCACTGGTGGTAGCCTGCTCACGGCACTGGTTCACAGAGAGGGCCTACCCTCTTGGTGAGGCTTTGCTCTCTTACCTCGCAGTCTGTGAATGGCACTGGCTCATGGGGAAAGGCTTGGGTCTGGCTGTCCCCACCCTGGCGGTGGCCTGCACATGGCACTGGTCTGCAGAGAGGGCACTTGCCTCTATGTGATTTTCCTTTTTTACTCCAAAGTAAATTACAATGTGCATGAGGTTACATTTTTGGTGGAGGTGGTGGGGTGTATATGGGGGTGTTGTACTTTACTCCTGAAAGCAGAATTCAAACTTAACAAGGGGAATATGTACATATTTGATGAGAAAGAAGGGAGAACCAAGTTTCTGATCTCTGCAAGGTTATGGACTGACACTGTAACCAGTACTCAAGCCAGGGATGCAGGGGGATTTGGTAGTGATGGGGAGGCTGAGATGGAGGTGGCAGAGAATAGGGGTGGACAGGAGGAAGACGGCTAATACTTTGCCTTCAACATGGCAGGTATAGAACAGCAGTGCCTTGCCATTGACATTACTTAGGAGGGAAAATCCTCCTACCACCATCTTTTCTAGCAATGTCTTGGTTATTTTGGGGGCATTTGATCTTCTGTAACAATTTTAGGGTTAACTTGTCAAGACTGTCTGAAAACCTTGGAATTTTGATCGGCATTCACATAGCTCAGATAAAACTTAAATTTTCTTAGCAACAATCTTGCATATTTTGTTATCTTGTGCAGTTAAATAATCTTGTGTTTTTTGTTTTTTGGTACTGGGGATCAAACTCAATGACCTTGTGCCTGCTGGGCAGGCAATGTGCCCCTGAGCTATATCCCCAGCCCTCCCTCAATCTTTTTTTTTGGTTAAAGGACGTACTTGCTTAAATGTTTCTATTTGTTCTTGTGTAGCAAGTTTTTGTGTATTGATCTTATATTCAGTTGTGTAAGCTAATTCTAATGCTTAATTATCACATCATTTGTATTTTCTAATAGTTAACAGTTCAGTTATTAACATTTGCTTTTTTCTGGTCTTATTGCATTGGCTAGAATTCCTAGCCCAATGTTATTTTTTATGTAGAGTATTCTCCTTCACTTGCTCTTCTGTGCCCTTACCCCTTCATATGTTTCTACCATTCTTGGGTAAAGACTTTGTTTATTTTTCTGGGAAAACAGCTGCAATCAGAGAACGTTCCTACTCTAATTACTAAATCTTTTCCAATTGTTTTTCCCTCCTAAAATAATGAACTGTGTTTGCTCTCATCAAAACCAGCCTTTCCTCTTCACCACCTGATCCCTTCCTTATTCTTTTTTCAAGGATACAGCTCTGCAATCAGCCTACTTGGTTTCAGCAATTTTTTCTATTCTACAAGCAAATCTATTCTCTTAGCTCAAAAACACATGCATCAGGCTATATCTTAAGCATACAGGAATGCCTCCTTTGAGCTCACATCCTTCTTTGGCAGTTCTACTCCACTTTATACCAAAGCCTCGAAAGAATCATCCAGACACAAGTTTTAAGCCTTTCACCTCAAGTCACTCTGCTGGATCACTCCAATTAGAGGATATTCCTAGAACTTCATTCAAATAGTCCTGCCAAGTGCAATAATCACCTCGCTGTCAAATGTCCAACACTCACTCATCTTAATCTCTCAGCAAGTGACTGAGGCTGACCTCTGGGCACATGCCGAGGGGGTATAAATACCTGAGGTGTACTTACTCATTTTTTAAGAGGTAAAGCATTTGGCTGCACAATACAGATAAACTTCTATCTACATGATTAGAGGATCCCCCCTCCTATTATTGGCAACCAAATGCATTCCTTGCTGACTTACAAGTTTATTGTTCTTTTTTAAAAAGAAATTCCAGCCAAACTATGTATGGTGGCACCTGCCAGTACTTCCAGCACTCGTTAGACTGAGGCAGGAAAATCACAAGTTCAAACCCAGCCTGGACAGCTAAATGATTTAGCAAGACCCTATCTCAAAAACAAAAAAAGGACTGAGAATGTAGCTTAGTGTGAAGGTCTCCAGTTCACTCTCCAGTATCTCCAATGAACTGTTATTAGAAGTAATATGGACCAGTGGGTGAAAAACTGAATTGGGAACCCAAACTTCAGGTCCTATTTATAAAATGAATGTTCTATCTCTAATACCAATATCCTATACTTTTCAGAATTTCCACCTATTTCCTCTCAGGTCATGTATAAAATCAGAAGCATGAATGCAACCTCTGTTTTAAAGTCAAACTATACATTGAATATTTTGGCTTGTAATCCTGGAAAAGGGAAAATTTGTGTCATAACTCTTGCCACATTTTGATAATGATTCTACATTCTGACATTCTATATTTCATGTTCTGATTATTGTGCTCAGCAGGAGGAAACAATGACTGAGGCAGAGGTAACATTTTCTTTCTTAAGTCCCCTGACTAAACATATGGTTTAGCAATTAAAAAATAAAAAGGGGGACTTCATCTTCCCAAAGATTGGGGATGTACTTCTCCTTATTTCTCCTGCTACGTGAAACTAAAAATGGGACATTATATAAAAAAGAAACATGCAAAGCCAGTGAAAAGTGGAGAAAAAGAAGGAAAACTGTCCCAGGACCTTGGGCACAAGAAACAACATGGTGCATTGTCTGGATTTTATTTTGACTCAGAAATCCCAGATAGACAGCTGAAGAAACTGGGGACCCAGAACAGCAATGGGAGCAGATTAGGAGGGAAAAAAGGCCTGATGAAAGTTGGCTCTCAAGGAGAGGGGCCGCAGTGCAAGACAGAACTTTCAGACAGTAACTACTCTACTCCAGCCAAACACTTTAGGAGGAAAGAGTGGTCTCACCAGTCACAGGAGCAAGGCTAAATGTGAGGCCATGCCAAGCAGAAGTGGGCCATGGATGCCGGCTGCAAGTGTGGAGCAGGGTCCCTGATACTGGAAACTCTCAGGTCCTCACTGAAATCTCTCACGGACCAGTTCTCTAGCCAGAGGAAACACAGACAGTAGGTGACAAAGGATGACAGCACTGACTCATCAGAGATTTTACAATTTAAAGAATTATATGATAACCAAAAACTCAATGGATGAACTCAACAGTACAAGACACAGAAAAGTAATCAGTGAGCTGGAAGAGAGAAATCACCTAATACCTAAAGAGACAAAGGATTTTTTTTTAAAGGTCTCAGATTTGCGAGATTCTCTCTCACACACAAAAAGTCTAACATTCAAATTATTAAAGCCCTGGAAGGAAAGGAGAAAAAGGATGGGACAGAAATGTGCTGGAAGAAATAATGGCTGAAAACTTTCCAAACTTGGTAAAGACATAAACCTCCAGATTTAAGCTGAGAAAACTGCAAACAGGCAAGCCTGTTTTACCTGATATATTTTGTCTTCCATTTTTTTTCCAACTCATTGTACCTTTATTTTACATGTGTTTCAGCTAACATATTAAAGCTTTAAGTAACATAATAACCTGATGGACTGGACCAACACAGAACTCAACGAAACATCCATCCACACACATGAAATATAATCACATATCACTTAAACACAGTGAGAAATGCAGTTAGGAGATTCCTCACTGTGTAAACAGAATAGACACATGCAAACCTAGAAAGGTACAGCCTTTCACACATCTTGTCTATATGGTGTGCACATAATATATGCAAACTGTTGCTGATGGGAATGTCATATGATACACGACTACAGTTAAAAATTTTGACTGTAAATGAGGCCAAAAAGCAAGTCTCTGAAATTTTCAAGGGACTGAATATTACAGAGAACACAAAGTGGCTACTTCAGTAGTCAAACAAAAACAAAAAGCACCAACCAACCAACCAAACAAAACCCTCAGACAATCCCGCCTGGGCACATTAGTACATTACCATGGCTCAAAGAATTATGATGAGAAATTCAAATATAATGAGAACCATAAAAAAATACCGCATATCAAAAACTTCTAAACTAAAGTTAAAATAGTAAAATTTAAAATCCCAAATGCATATATGTCGTTGAAAATCAATGAGCTAAGTATCACCTTAATTACAAACCTGAACACAATAGAAGAGCTAGTGACAGGAATAGAAATTAAAGAAAATAAAATATCAACTAGTGAAACCAGAGATCTTCTGAAAAGACGGCTCAAACTCACAAAGCTGACAATGTGGATTAAAAATTACAATAATAGGGATAAAAGAAGAAACATGACTGCTGTTAATGCAGGTATTAGGAATATGATAGGCTTTATGAACGTCACACTAATAAATGTGAACACTCAGATGAAATGAAAAAAATCTGGAAAGATATGATTAATGAATAAAAATTCACAGTGCCATAATCACAAGACTGAATCGGGCCAGGTGTGTGGCATACACTTGTAATCTCAGAACTCTGGAGGCTGAGGCAGGAGGATCCAAAGTTTGAGCCCAGCCTGAGCACTGAGCAATTCAGTGACTTAGCAGTACCTGTCTCAAAACAAGAAATGCAAAGGGCTGGCAATATAGCTCAATGGGAAGGTCCTGGGTATCGCGCACGTACACACACACACACACACACACACAGCACAAAGACTGAATCAGTAATTTTAAAATAATCTTCCCATGAACAGAATTCTAGGCCTCAGTGGTGTGGTGAATTCAAAGTTCCTATCTTAGACAAATTATTTTGGAGTACAGAAATAATATTATAGAAACACTTCTCGACTCATATGGGCTCAGAAGACAGTATTTATGACACAGATAACCACAGAAACAGTTCCAGAGAATTATGGGAACTATAACCAACCATTGAGAAAAAAGTAGGAACAAAAACTAATTTCACAGAAAGAATATGAACACTGAAATGTTTAAGGTAGTTAAGATAATTAAAACCAGTATGAAACATTTCATGTTCACTAAATTGGCAAAAATTAAACAATAAAACAATGCTAAGTCTTGGTGAGATGATGAAACAACGGGGTCCCTTACCCATTACTAGAGGGAGTGTAAACTGGGAGAGCTATTTTGAGAAATGGTTTGGCATGCCCTGAGCTAACATGCACACATTCTTTAGCCCAGCAAGTCCACTGTATTGTTTATAAAACCCAAAAGCTCCAAACAATCCAAATGACCATCAATAAAAGACACATGATTTATGGTATATTTACACAGTAAAAGTACCACTAAATCCATCAAAATGGATCAATTTTAAAACAACAACAACAAAAAAGCAAACATGATTTTACTTGAAACTCAAAACGGCAACAATCACAATCACCCACAGTATTAAGACACTAAAAGCTACAAAAGAAAAGGAAGACTTTAGCACAATATTTAGAATTGGGAGTCAATTGAGACTTTAAAGAGCACAGGAAATGTTTCTTTGCCTGAGAACAGCACATTATCATGAATTTTTGCATGGATGTTATATGTAGTAATGAAATTATTTTGAACAGTACAGTAGGCACATTTGGCCACCCCAAAATACCAACTCTTCACCCCTGGAATCTGTAATAAGACATCATTTGAAAAAAGGGTTTTTGCAGATGCAATGAAGGATTTTAAGATTATTCTGGATATTCCAGGGGGTCCTGGATGCCATAACCACTGTCTATAAGAAAGGCAAAGCAAGATTTGACACAGACATAAGAAGGCAGAGTAGAGAATGGAATCATGTGGATAAGTCAAGACAGCCAGCAAACATCAGAAGCTGAAAAGGTAAAGAATGGCTTCTCTCCTAAAGACCTCTGAAGGGACCATGACCTTGACAATGCCTTCATTTATTTGCCCTACAATATAAGAATTGATTTGAAGCCAGGTGTGGCAGCATATACCTGTAATCCCAGCACTTGAGAGGCTGAGGCAGGAGGATAGCCATGAGTTTGAGGCCAGCCTGGGCTATGTAGTGAGTTCAAAGACAGCCTGAACTACATAGTGAGACTGTCTCAAAAATTCAAGAAAAAAAAGTTTACATGACTAACATACAATATGGTATCAATTTCTAGCTTCACGTGCTATATTTAAACAAATTATAGTACTGTGTTGCCAAGAACCTTTACATTTTTTAAAAAGGGATTACTACCTGTAATCAACTATTTATTTCTTTACTTAGTCTTTTTGAAATAGGGTTGAACTCATTTTGTAGCTCAGGCTGGTCTCAAACTTGAAATGATCCCTGACTCAGCCTCCTGAGTGCTGGGATTACAGGTGTGCACCACCACATCTAGCATTTTCTTCTTTCATAGATGTCAATGACAGTTATTGTGTAATCAGAGAAAGGTAATAGAATTTAATCTAACTTCAAAATTAAAGAACAAAACTATCAATATGGCAGATGATAATACTATCCACACAAAAAATAGGAGAATCTACATATTATTTAAAAATCAATGAAAGATTGGACAAGCAACTTCATATTTCTATCAATATCAATAGAGAAAAATCCAGAGGTATTTGTATGTCACTAATAATTATAATTTAAATTCAAATAGTTTAAATGTTACTACATATAATAGCAACAAAAGTTACAAGACAGATAAAAATCTTAAACTTTATGTAGAAAATTATAAAATTTTATTGGAAGACATAAAAGACATAAATGGAGAGATGCACCATGTTTATAAATACAAAGCCTCAGCATTATAAATATGACAATTCTCCCCAAATCAATGTATAAACTCAATGCAATTCTTTGTAAATGAAAATCCACAAAGGTTCATAGGAACTTGACAAGCTGATTCTAAAACTTTTATGAAAGTATAATGATTCAAGATGGCCCAAACTTTAAGGGAAAAAAAAAAGCCTAAACAGTGAACAACAGTAGAATCATGATGGTGCTGTGCCCATACCCTGTATGACAGGAATTCATGTTGAAAAGCTATGCACACTTAAAGGGTGATAGAGCTGGACATGGTACTGTTCCCATAGCTAGGTAGATAGATATGGTAAGGAACATGGAAAGGGGTACAAATGAGAAATTCGATGCATGACAGGTAAATAAAAGATGAACTCTTAAATAAATGGCACTGTGAAAACTAGGTATAAGTACAGTAAAGTGTAAAACCTGAGGTAGGTGCCACAAACTATATATACCAAAAAATACACTCCCTTGTGGCTTAAAGACCTAAGTGAAAAATAAAAACATATTCAGAAGAGAACATAAATATCTTTATAACACTGAGGAGTTAAGACATAAAAAGCATAAACAATAAAGATAGTTAAATATTAAAATGAAAAATTGTACAATAAGAATCATAGAAGTAAAAATATAAGCCATAAACGGGGAGAAGACATTTTGTAACCTATATAAATGTCATGGGTTAATCAGAAATACAGAGAAAGCTCTTTAAATCAACAAGAAAACAAGCACAACAGAAAAACTGGCAATCAGGATATAAACAGGCAATGCAGAACAGAAGTAAAATGGCCAATAAATATTGGAAAACAAAATCAACCTTAATAGAAATCAGAAACACACAAATTTGTAAGCATCAAAGACAGTATTTCAAATTCATCGGACTGGCAGATAGCCCAACAGCATTCAGTATTAGCAAGACTATGGAGCAACAGGAACTCTTATATATTTCTGGTGGGAGACTGAATTTGTACAAGCACTTCGCTGAACAATTTTGTTAATACCTAGGTTACCACTGAAAATGTGCGCATCATTTTCTAACAGTTCCATTTCTAGTGGTAGGCCCTAGAAAACCTGAATTCAACAGAACATTTATTTCTGAGCTATTTGTATAGTGAAAAGCAGGAGAAATCAAACTGTACCTCCAAAAAGAAAAGGCTGTCTTTGTGATTTATTTTCTTTTAAAAATCTGATACAAGCATCGTCTGTAACCTCAGCTACCTGAGGCTGAATCAGCAGGATCTCAAGTTTGTGGTCAGCCTGGGGAACTTCGTGAGCTCTTAGGCAGGTCAGTGAGATTATTTCTCAAAAAATTTAAAAGGTTGGAGGTGTAGCTCATTGGCAGATTGCTTGCCTAACATTGTGTAAGGCCCTGGGTTTAATCTCCAGTACTGACAAAAAAAATGGAGGGCAGGGGTTGAAGTTTATAAAGCATTTGCTATATATTGTTTTGTGTACTTAACCTGTTTATGTGAAATTACATAGTTTAAAATTGTACAATTATGTGTGAAACAAAGTAGCAATACCTTAACATTTATAGTATTTTAAAAATTATGTTTACCCACGTGAATTTTATTCATGAAATACTAGCCATGATACTCAAATACTATAATTCTCTACAAACTATCCCCTAGTAAGGTAAAGCTTTTACTGCTTGTGTCCTAGAAATCATCCTATAAATTGCTTACATCTACCATCAATGGAAATAAACACACCAAAACACGCAAGGTTCTTTCAGGAACACAGTACAGCGAGCAGCTTATCCAGCTGAAGCTTATCTCCATCCAAACCACCCTCCCTCCTCCAGCCTACAGATGGGTTCCAGGTGAAGAATCTCTGCATTAGATGCTACCAGAATCAGTAATCACAGCTAACACTTGCAGTGTGTACTACATGCTGAGCACTGTTTTATGGTCTTTACATTTATTCATTTTATTTTCACAAACACCCTTTGAGGTCAGTATTCTTTTTTTTTTTTTTGGCACCAGGGATTGAACTCACAACCTCGCGCCTGCCAGGGCAGGCGCTTAAGGCACTGAGCCAAACTCCCAGCCCTGGTTTTTTTGAGGCAGGGTCGCACTATGTAGCTCAGGCCGGCCTTGTGCTCTGCTCCGCCTACCTCAGCCTCCCGAGTGCTGGGATTAAAGGCGTGCGCCACCACGCCCGGCTCAAGAGGTCAGTATTCTTAATACAAAGGGTAATTTGCATGAAGTTAACTAGGTAGTAAGTGATGAAGACAAGATTCAAATTTAGGCAGTTTGGCTCCAGAGTATATATTTTTAATCAGGAATCTTAGCTGCCTAACTGAATAGTCAATTAGAAGAGGGTTACTAGGAAAACTTGGGCTGATAATCACAAGTAAGGGCTTTTAAAATGAGACTGAATGGAAAAGGGATATAAGCAGAGTGCCCAAAGCATTTTTGTTTTATTCCTTGCCAAACCTTAAACACTATTGTAATTTTATTTCTTGCTTTGAAAATCAGTTCTCCCTTGAACTGCTTTAAGATATTTTTCTGTAATATAACAATCAGTGTATACTCTTTTAGCTTCTTTATTTGTTGCATAAAACATACACATTCTCATATTGACATTTTTGTCATGAATAAAGGCAACAAAAATAAGGTAACAGCAAGATGTGCTTCGCATAAACAATCACATAATAATAGAAAGTCTAGATTCCTATAAAACAAAAAGATTAGGAAGCAAAATATGAATAAGCATTGAATACAGAATATACTCAAATGTGTGTGCAGACAGTATACTCATAATATTGCTCACTTAAGTTCTTTTATGATGCATAATTTCTTAACCATCCATCCTTAAAATAAGAATATTAACACAAAATTCAAATCACATTTATTTTCACAATATCAAGGCTAAACTCAAAAAAGTAATTTCACAGACTCTAAATGTTAACTGTTTCAAAAGTAAAAAGCAATCTTAATATTTTTAACCCTCTGCAAAAAAAAAAGGGGCCTATTATTTTACTACTGTTGGAAGACCAGGTCCCAACCTGTACTTACATGGCATAAGTTACAAGACAGCCAACAGATACATCACTGAGAGCAATGCCTATTCATATAAAGCACGTAGGTGAACTGGGTTCTTTCTACTTCTAGCAAGCCTATTAAGCCACCCACCAGCATAGCTCAGACATCATGCATCAGAAGTACTAAATTAACTATATATCTGTTAGACATTTCCAAGTCCCTGCTTCTAACAGTTTTAGTACAACTATTAAATACAGCAGGTTATTTAAAAAAACAGAAATAAAACATATACCCAGTCTTTGCAATTAAACATTTTTATAACATGAACAATGTTCAGACACAAAATTTGAACTAAACGTTTTTTCTAAATACAATTTATGTAATTAAGGGTTTCTTAAAGACTGGTCTCAGGTATATGATCTATACAAACTTACAGTAGTGTATGTTCCAAATAAAGATTTTTACCTATTATGACATGACAAAATAATTGTTTTCTGAGTAAAGATATGCTAAGGCCTAAGGTTGTAAACACTTTGAAAGCCAAACAGCTTAGTGAAAAAATTATTGTTCATTTAAAAACGTGTATCATAACAGACCCCTGAACTTTCAAATTTACATGCAAGAATACATTTACATCTTAAATGTCTAGGAAAGGCACAAGTTTTATGTAAAAAAAGCAGCAAAATTTTAAACCCACCAATTTATGGAAAAAGCCATTACTTTTATTAGAAAAAAAAATGCTTCTCAAGATGTTGGCAACAAGTCAGGTACAGACATAAGTCTGGTTCAGTGTGTTTCTCTCAGAATTATATTCCGGGAGGAGGCGCAGCCCCTCCTTGGCCATGGGAAGCAGAAGTGTTTGAGGGGCTGTGTAAGCTGGTCTCCTTGTACACGAACCAAGCATTTCCTCCCCACAGTATCATATTCAGAAAGCCAAAGATCTATGAAAGAGAAAAATAAATGTGAAAATCTAATGCTTAAACAGTGTAGCTTCCTTTTTAATGACTATAGGCAGTACATTACTTTATTTCGTTTCATGTTTAATACTACATGTAAAGTAGAATACAAAAGACTACACTTGAATGTACAAAATTTGGACATATGACTTATTCCCAACTAAATAAAGGTAAATCTCTAAATCTGTAACATAAAAATCATGACTAAAAATTTTTATTTTTACATGCTCATTGTTACAAAAACTATGGGATTAAAAGAAGAACACTGACACTCTATGTGTATTACTTTGTGTTTAGCCTTCCAGGTTTCCTTCTTTGGGCCTTTCCCCACTTTCCTTCTGACTGGAATGGTTCCAAGCTGCCTGTGTGCACCTTTTCTTATTGCCTGCCATGCTCCCCGAATGCCACCTCCTCTACTTCAACCCAACAGGTACCCAGAAAAACTTTACTTCCCATCCTGCACTGATTGATGCCAAAGACATTAATCTTCTCAGATACACTTCTGACTAGAAGTCTCAGAGATCAGTGTAACAGAGTCCTTTACAGATACATGATATTATTTGTAAAGGACTACACTAGAGGAAATGCTTTATCTTTTTGTGTATTTGTATACAAAAACATTTCTGAAATCATTCAGGTCAAAGCACTGCCAATATAAATTTACTGACTTCTAAATCACAATGTTACAAAACAAAATTTGGGGCAATTGCTTTATAAGACAGTACTGATGTCTACTGAGAAGACATTTTCTTTTCTTTTTTTTTTTTTTTTTGCGGCACCGGGGATTGAACTCACAGCCTTGCGCCTGCCAGGGCAGGCGCTTAAGCCACTGAGCCAAACTCCCGGCCCTGAGAAGACATTTTCTTGAAAAGACACGAGACCTCCCTAAACATAATACAGTGTAGTATAATAACAACACATTTAACAATAAACTGAACTGTATTTTGTTAAAATAGCAGATAAAATAATACTTAATATAGCGTGCTACTGTAGATTATTTTAAAAACCATGGAAGTAGCATTTTCATGTACCCTGAGTAAGTCACAGTTACAAGGCAGGTTGTAAAGTCAGATCTGATTCAAACTTTGCCATGCCACTTACTAGTTGTGTCCCTTGGATGATGTGCCACATTATCACCTTACACATTCCTTTTAAGATGGTTACATAACTAAGATATGCTAGCAAATGTCTGGCACATAATTTCCATAAAAGTTAGAGACCATAATTAGTGCCTTTCCAGTAAAAGTCCTGCTTTGTCAATTTTAGTGAAACATAAGACTCAAGCAGATCTTGGTCAAACCTGTTCACAGATAATTTTTTTTTTTTTTTTTCTGGCACCGGGGATCGAACTTATAAACTCACGCCTGACAGAGAGGCGCTTAAGCCACTGAGCCAAACTCCCAGCCCTAGTTTTTTGAGGCAGGGTCGCACTATGTAGCTCAGGCCGATCTCGCGCTCGCGTTGTAGCCTAAGCTGGCCTCAAACTCACAACGCTCCACCTACCTCAGCCTCCCGAGTGCTGGGATTAAAGGCGTACACCACCACGTCACAGATAATTTTTTAACAAATTTTCTTCAGTTGCAATGGCAAACATTATATCATAGCTAGGATGCTGACAGCTTAGTATAAATAAAAACTGATATATTCATCCAGAGATTAAAAGTTACTGCTTTTCTAATAACTGAAAATTAAAAATTGTACAATAAAGCATACATACCACAGATACATTTAGGGATCCCATACTTGTCACAGAGCCAAAATGACACATTACTGATGGCTGTTTACAAGGCGCAAGTTCCTGAACAATCCTGGGACCTGTAGCTACTTTAATATCTGTAAGAGCTTTAGCCCACGCTGAAGTACTCACCAACCACAAAAAAGTGGCAACAACAGTAACAACAAAGTCCTGAAAGAAAAATAGTAATAGCAAACCATCAATTTAGAAATATTAAATTTTAAATCCACAATGAAGGAATAGAGATTACATTTAACCTTACGGTACTAAGAAATGGCCTTCATACTTTAATAAAAAGGTCACGCCCAACATAGTACCTGAGATACAAGTGTTAGTAAGACTTGTTTTCTCTGAAGTCTTATGATTTTTACAGTAGAAACCAAAGTGTTCCACAGCTCTGACTATGCACTTACCTGAGTCACCTACTTCTAGAATCATTCCTAGACCCGTCATCATCAGTAACTATTTCCATGCATAAGCGCGGATCACCTGCCCTCTACCAGCACCTCTTTCCTACTCACTCTGACATCTCTATCTCCAAAGTCTTGACCCACTGAGACCTACAATCTGACCCCACCTCTTTTTTACTGTCTCAACTTCACTCATGTCCTCATGTCCCTTAATTTATATTTTAGGGTTGTTTATCCCTTGCATACAGTCTCTGTGCCCTATCTTTCTCCTACTTCCTCATTTTGTTCTGGTAAAATTCCAATTTTAATTAAATCTAATTCTCTGTGAGATGGGCAAAGAGAGGATGAAAAGAATACAACCAGGTTTTTAAAAAAATCATGACTATTAATTTTAAGAAGTTTTTTTTGGTACTGGGGACTGAACTCACAACTTTGTACTTGCCAGGCAAGCGCTTGTGCTGCTAAACTAAATCCCTGGCCCCATGACTATGAATTTTAAGACAGCTCACCATATAAAATAGACAAAAAACCAAAACAAAACAAAAACCCAAACCCAACCAACCAACCAGCCAAACAAAAACCAAAAAGTGTTCCAAGACACCTTATTACTAGTAACATTCTACTAAATTCTTTGCTATTTATTACATTTCCAAGAGTAAACTGAAATGTTTTAATATCTGGGATAGTTTCTTATTAAACCAAGAAGATGAAAAAGGGGAAAATTATTCTCCTTAATCTTCTCTGCTGGGGAAACAAAAAATTTCGTCCAGTAATATTGATGACAATGATCTGAATAATACTTTAAATATCCATCTGTATAATATAAATTACAATGCCTCGTTTGGTAGCCCAGAAATTCAATGACCAAAGTGGGAATAATACAAAATTTGTAAGTTTAATATTATCCTAAGCAGGTGGGTACACTTGAGCTCATATCTGCAGCAAAAATCTAAAACCAGACAATTTTGGGTTTAACATTGAAGTATTTTGTTTTTTAAATATTGGATTCGATTTTAATTATTTTGCCAATCACCTTTAATTCGCCATTCATTCAGATAAGCATCAGTAATCTCTCATGAGATATAGAAGATCTGCCATATAGCTTGCCCACTTGGTTAAGACAGCACTGAACACTTTGTGATTAGCTCAAAACCAAACACCACTTGCACAAACATGTAGTTATCTGTGGTTTGCATTTGAGCTTGTCTTATCAAACAGAAAATGATAGAAATACCTTTAGCTGACATTATCTGAACTGTGGGAGCACTGTGCTATACTATGTTGTAACTTCTGCTGTATAAGGATGTTTTCTATGTTTGTGCTAGAAACAGAAAGTCCTTTGGAGAACTGGTAAGTAATATAAGGCAATCATACATTAAACAAGTCTGTAGGCTAAAGCATACCTCTGACAAATGTTATGTCAAATTCCCTTAATTTTCATGTATTCCTTCCAAATTCCTTACTAAAATTTACACTGTTCTCCCTCTCTCGCTTTCCTACTATGTTCCTCAAGTCTACTTTGTTAATAGCTTAAGGCATGACCTCCTTATATGCCAAAAGCGGGAACTTTTCTGAAAATGATACACAAAATAAAAGGAGGGTAGAGCAAAGTGAGGTATTGTGGTTCCTGTAGACTATATCTGTCCCCTTCAGGACTGTAGCCACAGTGCAATCTAAGTGTCACCTGGAAATCTATAACGCAAAATTGCAGTTGCCAACAGCAGTCCTGCTCATACCAGTAAGATAGGATGATTCAAAAGCAAACTTTTAGAACTGGTGATATCTTCCTATTTTGTTTGGTTTCATTTTCTGGTACTCCTGACTATACACTGCTTAGAACCCTTAGACATCTGCTACTTAACACATACACACAAAGTACTACATATACTTAAAAGAGAACTGAAGTAGATTTGAAATTTCACAGTTGATTGGAATCTCATCCTATTGAAAAGCTTTTACACAGCAAGAGAAACCAACAAGAGAGTGAAAAGACAACCCACAATGGTGGGACAAAACGTCTGCCAGCTGTTCCTCAGACAAAGGATTACTATCAAGAACATATATAGAATTAAAAAAAAAAATTAGTCCTCCCAGATTTAAAGACTCAGTCCAAAAATGGGCATCTGAGATGAATACGCAATTCTCAGATGAAGAAATAAGAAGAGCAAATAAGTATGTGAAAAAATGTTCAACGTCACTGGTTATTTGAGAGATGCAAATTAAACCAACACTTAGATTCCGCCTCGTCCCAGAAAGAATGGCTATTATCAAGAAATCAACCACTAACAAATGCTGGAGGGGATGTGGGGGAAAAAGGATCCCTTCTCTACTGTTGGTGGGGGTGTAGACTGGTGCAAGTGCTGTGGAAATCAGTGTGGAGTCTCCATTCAACCCAGTTATTCCCCTTCTGGGTAGCTTCCCAAAAGAATTAAAAACATCATACCACAGTGATACATATGCACTCATGTTTATAGCAGTACAATTTATAATAGCTAGATCTTGGAAACAACCTAAATGCCCATCGACCGAGGAATGGATAAAAAGATTTCGTATTTTTATAAAATGTAGTACTACTTAGCCATAGAGAAAGGATAAACTGGAGACTTTCATGAGTAAATGGATGAAACTTGAGACCATATTCATAATGAAATAAATCAGACACACAAGTGAAAACATCATGTTATCTCACTAGTGTGAGAAGCTGAAAGAAACAATATATGTATATGTATATGTGTATATATATATGCATATAAAAAAGATAGTTAAGATAGTTAAACTATCTGATTTCTCTGAGTTCACTGAAGAGAAAGATTCATGCTGGTATTGTTCAGACAGTTGAATGCAGATGTCCTGTGCTCTGGGTAAATGATTCGGGGATCACAATGTGCAATGTATGTACCATTGTTGCCCCCGATTGACATGTTTTGAAATTTTGTTTTTTTTTCTCTCTCTCTTTTTTTTTTTTTGCGGCACCAGGGATTGAACTCACAACCTCGCACCTGTCGGACAGGCACTTAAGTCACTGAACCAAACTCCTGGCCCTGGTTTTTTGAGGCAGGGTCGCACTGTGTAGCTCAGGTCAGCCTTGTGCTGGCGTTGTAGCCCAAGCTGGCCTCGAACTCACAACGCTCCTCCTACCTCAGCCTCCCAAGTGCTGGGATTAAAGGTGTGCGCCACCACGCCCGGCTTTTTTTTTCTCTTTGAAGTAAAATGGATTTGGGAAAAAAAAAAATATAAAACAAACAAAAAACAAAAAAATTGAAAAAAAATTCACAGTTGAAATACTCCTGGGATTACCTTAGCACAGAATTGAGAACCACTGAAAAAGTGTAAAAAATAGTACCCCAAAATTGATGTCATATTTGGCTATATTAAAAAATCCTTTTTGAAATATCTCAAAAAAACCCTTTGTATTTATATGGTTACATTAAAAGCAGAATTCAAAATTTAAACAAGAAGTATCCATTAAATGTTATAACAAAGGCATTTGTGGAAGCAACTCTAGAATCTCTTTTTATGACCACTGACTATTCTTAAACAGAAAATTATTTTGACTTCCAGAACGATGCAACTACATCAGTTTTACAGTTTCAGCAGAGAAAAACTCTCTAAAACTGATGCTTTAAAATAAAATATAGTATTTTAAAAAGTCTATTAGACAAAATTTTATTTTTTTTCAACTATTGACAAGGCAAGAAACATCTTCTGAAGATTTTAACAAGACATAATTATACATATGATCATCAGAATCCCTTTTTAAAATAAAGCTGGAGAAGCCTGAAGATGATACAGAGTCATAAAACATTAGTCCTATTAAATAAGCACTGCAAATTAAAATAACTTATGCCCACCTTTTTGAAAAGGATCTAACAATCAAGAACTATTTTAGGAAAACATCTGATTTTCTTATGTCTTTTATTTTCTTACGTCTTTCAAGACCAAAGAAACAGAATAAATCTGCACTATAAAAGACTGTTTTATTCCTTACTTACCCTTTGCATTCTTATAATCCAGGCAGCAAAAATCAAAAATAAATAAGTAAACAAGACTTTAATAAGTTCTTCATATTTAGATAGCTTTCCCTTTAAGGTATGTACAAATAATTAGCAGACATTGGTGTGACTAGTATCACAAAAATACCTCTACTCCCTTCGAGTTAATATGGACTTTGAAGTTATTCTTTTACTGTGAAGATTCAGTTACAAGCCTGTTTATCCTTGGATTTGCCACTGATAAGCTAGGGCAAAGTCTATTCCCTGAATCTTAATACATTATTTTATTTCTAGTTCAGTGAGTTGTGAAGCCATGAAGGGTATCAGGATTTCAAATCCAAGTCCTCTGCTGGCATCTCAAAGATTCAAACTTGCTCTTGGATGGTACTAATGCTAAATATAAGAGTAATGTGGGTCACATTTAAATTAAGCAGTTTCAGCAAGAAAGCTGCTATGGACAGTGTAGAAAGGATGAGTATGGTTATGTTCCCAAAACACTTTTTTAAGAAACAGAAGCGAGTTAGATTTGATCTGTGGGCCTTGATCTGCTGATCCTTGATATAGACAATTAAGCTCAATAAAATATTGGAAAGGCATAAAGGGGCCTTTGAGGAAAGAAAAAGAAGGTAAGGAGTAGGAATACTACTGGTCATCAAATTAAAGGCATTAATTTCTACTTTTCTACTTGTGATTTAATAAGCTTTATCACTTGCGAGCTTTTTCAGGTCTAAATAAGGTTAAAAATCTTCCTCTGGAATAATAAATGAGCATACAGAATTGGGTTAAATGTAATAAGGAAAATTCAACTTCGCAACAAACATCAAAATATGCTGAACTGTACTTGTGTCAAGAATTTTTTGCGGCACTGGGGATCAAACTCACAACCTCATGCCTGCCAGACAGGTGCTTAAGCCACTGAGCCGAACTCCCGGCCCTAGTTTTTTTGAGGCAGGGTCGCACTAGGTAGCTCAGGCCGGCCTCGTGCTCGTGTTGTAGCCCAAGCCGGCCTCAAACTCACAATGCTCCACCTACCTCAGCCTTCCAAGTGCTGGGATTAAAGGCATGCGCCACCACACCTGGCTTTAGAATTTTGATTTTCAGAAAAAATACCTACATTTAGCTTCAAACGTAACTTATATATACTTATGTAAATTACTTTCATGTGAAAAGAAATAAAAGTTTTTACTCACAATCATGGGAAGTTTACGACTCTCCCGGTACAGGTTTGTGTAACCGACATAAAGCAAAAGGGCAGCAATGCAGTACAAGAATACAAAGACAGCAAACGTAACATAGAATTGTGCAGAAGAGGAGTAATCTCCTATGAGGACGTGACTTTTCCAATCCACATCACACACATTTGAAGGTGACTGAAATGATGCCTGATTTAACCTATTACAAAAAAGTTCAAATAAATGTATGAATTACTGGGCTCTCCAACAGATATAAAAATATTAAGCAGAATACTGAAAAGACATTTCAAAAAATACTCCCTAAGTATATTAAAAACATTTTCTTTTTCAACAAAAGGGAATTAAAATACTTAATTAAACTAAAATTTTCATACTACATACAACAAATTGTATCTGGTAACTGGATTATGATAGATTAAATACAGACTGAATCACACACTTTCACACTTAGATGCCAACTTCATGCAATTAAAAAAAACTAGCAGATTAAGTGGGATTATACCAAGTATTTTACAGTTTGAGACGCATTCGACTCTAGAAGGCAGTCTGTGTGACTAGCCCTAGCAAAGTCAATTATAATGATTCACACTTTAAAGCTTGGATTAATTTTTATCTGAAAAATCACACTGCTTTTCATTTTCCCTAGCCATAAATTGCAAAAATGCTTATCTCTACATATGCTGGTAACAGATTCCAGAATAATACACAAGGGAGAGCACATAGAAAGGCTTTGATGATTAGTTAGCACTCAGAATCTGACATATATAAGATTTTAACCATTTGACATATACTAGGCTTTGCTTAACCATTAAAATATCTCTAAACAGTAACATTTTCAATTTATTGTACAGAAAAATTGATCTTAGGTCAGGTAAGTTAAGTGGAAGCAGATTCATATGCCAGCTTAAAGAAAATATCAGTAAACTTTCCAATGAATGTTGAAGTCACACAGAGGACTTCAAAAACTAAATGTTCATTCTTATTTAAGAGTAACAGCTGGGTGTGGTGATGTATGTCTGCAATCTCAGCACTTGGGAGGCTGAGGCAGGAGGGTCACCAGGAGTTTGAGGCCAGCCTGGACTACATGGTGAGGTCAAGGCTAGCCTCAACTACATACTGAGATCCTGTCTCAAAAACAACAACAACAACAAAAAAGTAAGAAAGTATGGTTTTTGTGTTAGAGAAAACAGGAATTCTTCACTTCATATAAATACACAGCTTAAAAATTCCATAAAGGACACTCTTCAATAATTGTAAAAATGTAAGAGATCTATACTTTAACTTCTCTATATTAGGGTTTTCCCCACTAATTTATTTTTTAATTTCCAATCCACACTGGGATAATAAGGCAATGTCACATTGCTATCAAAGTTAAATATGCTTATCCTCACCTGCTGTATTTATTTCATCACAGACTCAGCAAAGTTTGCACATAGGTAATGGTCTCTGTTCTATGGTTTGAGTAGCTAAAATCACAACTGAGCATGAAATCAAAAATTTTCTAACACCCTCTACACAGTCAATAAATTGTTAAAAATTTTAATGACTCACTGTGAAAGTAAACAGAATTGTTAAATTATAAAAACAAACAACTCACTCACCTGAATGGATAACCAAAAGTAGCTGTAACAGTTTTATTCTCGTTCTGTTTATTAGAACAACTCACTAGAATTTCTGTTTTGCCCTTAAAACCTCCACAGGTGGCAAAAGAGAAAATGGCAGCAATCTACACAAAGTATGGGGAAAAAAAGGAGAAAAAGCATTACTGTATTCAAAACAAAGGTCAATAAAACAGTAAGTACAATATCAAAAACTGGCTCAACATTCTAGAAACCATTAATCATAAACTAAATGTAGAGAGTAAAAAAATATTTGAAAATTTATTTCCAAGTCTCAACAAATGTGATTTTATTTTCCCTTGAATGTAACAGAGAAATTTATATGCCAGTCCATATAAGATTCTCTCATACTTGCATGTGTCTACTAAAGAGTAGTATGGAATTCAGAGGAGACTCACTTTATGAGTTTGTGAAGCCTCATTTTCTGGGGACTTCCAAGTCCCAAAAGATAACAGGAGAACTGTTTTTCTGATCATGCAGATGCTTAAAAGAATTATAAATGCTATTTATAACAGGGAGGGAAAAAAACAAAAACAAAAACAAAAACAACCAAAACCCTGAGGGCACCATAAATGTTGACAGGGAAACAAACAATAATTCATTCATATAAAGGACCATAAAGATGTAAAATGTTGGGGGATTACTTAATAATATGGAAAAATGTTTACCATGAATAAAGTCTGCTTAAACAATGTACTGTACATGTTCTACAATTTTGCATACATGGAAAGGTCATGCATTAAAATTTTCACAGTGGTCACCACTCAAGGCAACAGAAGATAAAAGATGTAATTCCTTTTCTATTTGTCTTCTAAACAAAATTAAAAACCCAGATACTTTATAAAACTGTAAATGAGGACTCAAATACTATGTAATAGCTATAAAACTAGGACTCTCTAATATCTATAATATAACTGAGGACCTGACCTGTTAGCAAATGCTAATGGCTCTTTTCAAAATATATTTGGAATCTGACCACCACATCCTGATCTAACCTACACTTCTTGCCTGAATTTTGCAACAGGCTTCTAAATGATCTTCCTGCTTTTGTCCTTGTTCTAATTTCAGTGTATTATCAGCACAACAGCCAAGGTTATCTTTTAAAAACTAATTCTAGAAAACTTTATCCTCAAATCCCTGCAATGGTTTCTGAAATTTCTCAATAAAAATGAAAGTTCATATAAAATCCTTTCCTCTGTTAATGTTCTGGACCTCAAGTTGCTTTTTCCTTTGCCTCATCTTTCCACACAAAATTGTCTGCCTGCCACTTCTTAAACTTCTCCATCAGGGCCTTTCTAATGATTCTTTTCTCTCCTTAGAACACATGGTTTAATAGCTCAATTCACTGCTCTCTGTTCCAAAAGGCAAGGAACAGAACCCATACCCCAAGTTCCCATTCTATCTGCACACTGCTCTATTTCGCTTCCATCATAATTTTATCATTGCCTGACACCGTGCTTATTGTTTCTTTCCCTAGAATGGAAACTTGAAGAGGTCAGGAACTGCTTGCTCACGGTCACAGCCTCCAGTAAGTGGTAGATAAAATTCAATGCAAATGTGCTGCCTCACCACAGGCCCCAAAGCAAGTAGACCAGCTGATCATGGACTGAACTTCTGAAGTCATAAGCCAAAATAAATACTTCTCATTGCTAAAATACCAATGATCTCAGGTATTCTGCTCTGGTAATAAAAAGCTAGCACACTTAATATTAGTGCCTCTAATAAATTATTCCAGGGTCTTGAGTATTGTATGCCATAATCAATATCATAATAACCATCAAGGTAATTTTTCCCAATAAAAGAAGAGAGATGTGAAAAAATTCTGGTTACAGATATGAGTCTGAGGTGATGTCCAGCACATAGTCTGGGTCTTCTGTTAAGAATCCACAGATAAAGATAGAAAAACAGATAGTCTCTCAGAGTAAACATGCATGAAAACAAAATGCTAGGAAATGAGTATTGGCCAGAAACTCACACTTGGGGCTACGACACAAACAAACAAATGAGATACACAAATTGAATCAATAAAACAAAATAGGCCAGAAATGGTTTAGTATATATAGAGAAATTATATCTAATAGGGTTGGCATTGTAGACCACTGAGGTAAGGCGTATGGCGATTTTAAAGACATGTTCATCACCTCTAAGACAACTCTTCTTAAGAAGAGGAATGCAATTTCCCTTTCCTTACATGTGGAATGGACCTAGTGCCTTGTCTTTAGAAGAGAATATGGTAGAAGAAATGAGTACCTTCTAATGTAAGACATAAAGATTGCAGCTTCTGTCTTCCTCTTTCACTCTCCACATACTCACTATCTGAGGGAAGCCAGCTGCCATGTAGGAAAAATACTCAAGTAACCTATGGAGAGATCCAGGAGCCATGCAGCAAGGAACACCAGCAACCACGTAACTATGCTTAGAAGTGCAGCCTCTGCAGGCTGACAAAGTGAGTAAGATGCAGGTCTGGTGATGACTGCAAAGATGGTCAGCAGCTCCACAGCAACTTCAAATGAAACCACACTGCTCTGCTACTCCCAGATTCCACCTGACAGAAACCCAGATGATACATACCTTGTTTTAAGCTGCTCAGTGAGGACAATTTATTGGGCAACAGTAGACAACAAATACAAAGAAGGGCTGTTCAACAAATGTAACACTTAAACAAAAAAGTAAGTCTTTAAATAGGAAAATCTGCTGGGCATGGCAGTACATGCCTGTAATCCCAGTACTTGAGAGGCTGAGGCAGGAGCATTGCTACAAGTTTGAGACCAGTTTGGGCTACAAAGTGAGACCCTGTCACCAAGACAAAACCAAAAAACCAAAAACCAAAAAACAAAAAATGCAGGAAAATCTGTGAGCAAACAGAAGAATTTATGATTTTTTTAAAACGCTAATCACAAGAGGTTAATTTCAACTATACAAAAAATACCTAAAATCAAAAGCCAGCTTTTGAACGCAAAGCAGACTACAAACTAGGAGAAAATTATTTGTAATAAACATAATACCACAAGAATCTACTAGTCTATAGATCTATGAGAATCCCTTTCTCATGTGTACTAAGAGATATGTATAGTATATAAATGTTTACAGTGACAATGTTTAGAATATCAAAGTGGGATGGGGAAAAGCAACAGGAAAATTGGTAAGAGAGTAGTATATTCTTGCAATGGGAAATTATACAGTAAAAAATATCTAGGAACTATAGCTGCCCACGTCAATATAGATGAGTCCTAGAAACTGAATGCTGGGTTAAAAAAAAAAAACCAAAAAACACGCTGTGTAAGACTACATAAAAACTATTTTTTAAAAGCTGTCTACATTACTTCTGTAACTATTTTTGTTCACGCCCTAACCATTTTTCACTGGGACTAATCTAACAGACCCTTGTTTCTAACTTCACTCTAATCACACTCACCATCTACAGAGTGGGCTCTGAAGCTACAGTATCCAGTAAAGTAGTTGTCAGCTATTTGTGGCTGCTGAACACTTTAAACATGCCTAGTCTAACTTATGATGTACCCTAAGTGTAAAGTACACCCTGAAATTTGAAGATTTAGTATGAAAAAGGTTAAATATCTTCTTAATAATTTGTACACTGATTACTTGCTGAAATAATATGAATATATCTGGTAAAGTAGAATACATTAAAATTAATTTCACCTACTTTCAGTGTGGCTAAGAGAACACTTAAAATTACTATGTGGCTTGAACTTTTTAAAATTTGCAATTGTATTTTTATTGGGCAAAGGTACTTAAGAGTGATGTCACATTGACATGAAATAAAAGTTGGGCCGTGCATGGTGGTGTGCACCTGCAATCCCAGCACTTGTGGGGCTGAGGCAGGAGGACTGCCATGAATTCAAGACAAGCCTGGGTTACATAGTGAGTTCAACGCCAGCCTAAACTACATAGCGAGACTCTGTCTCAAAACAACCGATCATGTCACTTCTGTTTAACCATATTTCCTCAAGGGTTTTCCAGTTCTGTTTTTTTTTTTAAAAAGCCCAAACTGGGCCAGGGGTTTAGCTCAGCGGCACAAGTGCCTGCCTGGCAAATGCAAGGTCGTGAGTTCGATCCTTGGTACCAAAAAAGAAAAAGAAAAAAAAAAAAGCCCAAACTTTTCAACTTGGCATAAATCACATGGCTGATTTAGCCAAACTTTTGTTCTCTGGCTGGGAATGCCTGCACTCTCTAACTAGCTCTACCTAACTCCTTGTGGTAGAACTCATTATTCTCTTGGGCTGTCATAGACATTCATTCTATTCCGTATTAAACTTTACTACTGGCATTTTTACGTATCTTGCTATATATAACACAAAAAAAGTTTCCTGATTAATAAAAAAAAAATCAATGAGCAAATGGGACACTGTACTGTACTATCAGTGATGCTTTTGAGACAATCATCTCTACTGCTCCTGTGCCATGCTGCCATGTCTTTGTACCTGACTTGCCTGAGATTTTTACCTGGCAGAACACCTGGCCCATAGCAAACACTTGCTTAATTCAGGAAAAATTTAGATCTCTAAAACTTAGAAATAAAATCATATTTTTGAGTCTTATATAACCGCTACTTCAAAGCTATCTTTTCACAGCTGAGCACGGTGGCACGTGGCTGTAATCTCAGCATCAGGAGGCTGAGGCAGGAGGATCCCTGCAAGTTTGAGGCCAGCCTGAACTACAAAGCAAGATCCTGTCTCAAAAGAAAAAACAAAAACAAAACACAAGAAAAGTGTTGCATTAGCAATTCCGGTCTTTATCTTTTTTTTTTACAGAAAAAAGGAACAAAGTATAGATTTTATATTACAGCACAAAATAATTTTAGAATAGACAGTTCAACCATGCCATGTCTCCAAACATCCTACTGCCACTCTGATATAGGATGGAGGTTATCATCTACTGGCACAGGCAGAAAATACTTAAATGTCTATTTACATGTACTTGCAGATTTAAATATGGAATTAAAGGTCTACTGCCTGCGAGTATGTTTGTGTAGTCTTTCCAGCATTTACTTTTAAAAACGTGAATTTATTGTCAACCTTTTAATACCAGGATGCAGTACTACCCTTAAAAATTTGCATTTTCTGCATATGTGTGGGAGAACCGAAGATGCAACAACATCAGATCCACATTCTCATAAATCAGTCAGCTGGGACTCAAGTGATAGGTGTCATTCCAGACTGGAAATGTCTTTCAGACTGCTTCCTCTACTGTCTTACCCTCCGGACAGCAGGTTACTTGGTAATAAGCAGTAAGACACTCTTGTTTTCCTTCTGAACATTCATTTACATTTCATTCATTTACATTATGAGGGAGGCTCTACAAGTACTTCATTTACATTATGAGGGAGGTTCTACAAGTACTTACTTTCTTTGGACTACATAGGAAGTCCGTATCTCAAAAACAAAACAGTCCTCTAAGAAACTATAGATTGGCAATATATATAAAAAAGACTAGAATTCATAGTACAATATAAAAACAGCTTCTACTCAATCAAATTGTAAGAATTTGACAAAAAAATATACTTAGAAATTATCAGAATAGTATCTTAAGTTGGGGTTTTAAAATATGAATTTTACTCTGAGTATACAATTTGCTTTAAGATATTAATACACAAAAATATGCATCTAAGCTGGGTGTGGTGGCGCACGCCTTTAATTCCAGCACTCGGGAGGCTGAGGCAGCCAGGATCATATTGAGTTTGAGACCAGCCTGGGGCTACAAAGCGAGTTCAAGGCCAGCCCAAACTGCATAGTGAGGCCCTGTCTCAAAAAAAATAAGGCTGGGGATTTAGCTCAGTGGCGTAAGAGCCTGCCTGGAGGGCATGGGGCTATGAGTTCGATCCCTGGTAAAAAACAAAACCAAAAACACCAAAAATACACACCTAAATTATAGAGGCAGACTGGAACTTTGGGCAAAAAAATGTAGAAAGGAATTTATGACAAAAAAACCAGAGAGCACTGGGCTTTTCAGTGAGCTTTCCAGCCTTCAGCTGGAGTCCCAGTCCAACTCTGCTCCCTACACTGTTCCTACTGAAGAACAGTGCGATTCATCTAACTTACACGTGCACATGGTTCTCGTCACTCACTGCTATCAGGTTTCATCATTAAGCTGAAGTTACCAACTTATATTTCCTTCTATCCAATGTTTCGTTTATGAAAACAACATGATTGAGCCAGGCATGATGGCGCATACCCTCTAATCTCAGCACTCTGGGAGGCTGAGGCAGGAGTATAACAAATTTCAGGCTAGGCCAGGCAACTCTGCCACCTAGTGAGACTGTGTCAAAATTTCAAAAACGAAAGAAAAGGAAAAAAGGGCTGGAGACACAGCTCAGTGAAAAGGACCTGGGTTCAATTCTAACACACACACACACACACACACACACACTCACACAAATATAAATGAAATCTTTAGAAGTAGATTATCCTGTTTTTACTTTTAAATAAATGATCATTTAGTACTTAAGATGAACTATGACAGTGTGTCTTTTCAATCATAAAATGAGATGCCTAGAGCCAAGGAACTGATTTCAACTCTGAAGCCTTTACTAGAGGTATGAATTTAAAAATGTTTTATATGGATATTTCAGTTCATTCCCACTCTGCAATGAGCAGTGAAGTCACTTACCAAGTGCTTGCTTGTTTCACTCTCCTCCATTTGCCTCTCAGTCCTAGTCTGCTAGGCTGTTCTACCACCCTCAAGAATTTAGACTGCAAAAAGTAAACTCTAATGTTTCTGCTGAAATAGTTTTTTGAACTCTTAATCATTACACATTGAAAACATTTTTATGTCAACTTTATTCTTGAAGACTTGCTAAGCTGTGTGGAACTGTAAATCTCCAAAGAACCTAAATATATTTTAAAATATTTTTCAAGCTGTTCAATTATTTTCATGTTGTTTAGAGTTGAATCGATATCTTCACTGTTGTCAAGCTGGCTGGCTGTCTTGAAGGGTGCCCGTCACTTCATGGAAAACTGACAGCATTTGTCACAACTGATAAACTTTGAGTTTGTAAATAAAATTTAGTTTCCTTCATGTGTTTTAGGGCATTTGATGCAGGCTCAACTTGGTAGTTTCCTTCTTTCTATTCCTATCTAGTAGCTGGATGATCATTTCTACTAGGGCTTGAGTTCCCTAGTTTACTACACCTTATGACGGAAGCCCCCGAATCACTAGCACATGAAAATCCAAGTTATCGTAAACCTTAAGTGCAGGTAGTAGGTATAGAGCCTTTCCTAGTCTGTTTCTGATCCTCATTGTCTCCCTTATATTAAAACAGCGACTCTCAACCTATAGATTCCCTAGAGCTCCCCAAACTCAGAAACCCACAAAAGCAAAACATTTGCATAAGAATACTAAGGCATTATTTACTTTCCACTGTGTTGACATTTGCCTTGATTAAACAAATGCACTGGAGGATAAAACTGCTAAGCTTCAGTGACAATCAGCATTGGTACCAAACTGTATTTCATTGCCACCCATTAGCAGTTAAAAAAAAAAAAAAGGTTTACTTAAGAATGTCTTTGATGGAGCAGTTAAATTATTTTTTTCTACTAAATCTGATATACTTAATATTTTGTGATGAAATGAAAAATGTAAAGACTTGTGCTGCATACAAATACAACGGTTGTCTCCACAGAAAGCATTCAAGTGATTGAGTTGTAAGCCAAATTACTCACTTTTTATACCACTAAATGCTCTCCCATCTTCACAAATTATGGACATACCCTGTCTTCATTATCTTACTAGATATTCATTCAGCCTACTTCAATGTGGCTTCTGATTTGACTGGAACATGGAACTGCTCTTGCTAAAGCCACCAAGAGGCTCCTGACTACCAAAACCAAGGGACACATTTTAGTCTTTATTTGACTTAACTTGTCCATTGCTCCTAACATTATTGAGTACTCTTTTCTTGAAATTCCTTCGTTTCTTTGACGGCAGATCTATACGCTGAATCTCTAGCTCATACTACTATTTTAAACTCCAGGTTCACATACACAACTGTGCATAGGATAACACTGTTTTATGATCTTAAAGATCTTTTATATCCTTACTGACCTTCCACAAATATTTGCACCTTTTTTGCTTAATGCCCTACATTGAACAATGAGGCCACTACCAACCCAGAAATGTGGCAGTCGTCTTTAAGGATCCTCCTTCTTCACCTTCTAAATATATTCTAATTTCTAAACCTCTCTATTTTTACTGCAACCAATTTTAAGCCCTCATAATTTCTCGTGCAATGTATCTCCCTCCTTCAGTTCTGACCTTTCCAATCTGTTGTCTACACTGCTAACAAAATTTAAAAAGTCAAAAAATGTTATTGTAGGGCAGGAGATACAGCTCAGTGGCACAAGCACCTGCCTTGCAAGTGTAAGGTCCTGAGTTTGATACCCAGTACCAAAAAAAAAAAAAAAAAAAAAAAGTGATAATATATTAGTTACATGATTCAGTTGGATTCTCAGTTTAAGTGAAAGCTATCCAATAAACATCCAATATTTTGTACCTATCACTATTACATAGGCATTTTCCTAAGGAAAGAGTCCAGGTTTTCAAGATTAACCCCAAAAGTAGCAAGCCCTTTGGAGCCTATCGGAATCATCTCAAACCATACACTTTTTATCAGAATGTATAGGTTCTAGCCAACTCCCAATTACTTTCAGTTCACATACAGGGTTGCACTGCTTCAACTTTTCACCCCAATGAACATCAGATGTCCTCTGCCTGGAAAGCAACCTCCAACTGCTCCCCAAGTGAAAAAGTACTCATCCTTTCAGTGTTCCTTCATCTATGAAGTTCTCCCTAGTTTATCTCTTCTATACTTTGAGACACCTTCATTATAGGATTCTAACTTGTAATTTCATATCCTCCATCCTCAAGAAATCATGAGGAAAAGATCATTTTATTCACGTTTGCATGTTATTGTTTAGCACAGTGCTGATACATAAAATATAGTCAAATATTTGAGCTTATGGTCATTATAGCATTAACAATATACGGTCTTATCACGAAATTATTTCCTGTATAATATAAAATGGAAAGAATTTCTTTAAGAAGCTTAAAAAAGATTTTCTCCCAAATACTTCAGAAAACCAATAAACCTATCACTAGTACTTCAAAGAAAAAGTCCGTAATGTTTAAAAACTGACAATATAAACAAAAACATAAACTGTCTCTTCGAGTAAAAATCTAAATTAACTATAAATTATAATCTTCAATGAAACAAAAGCAGTATACTACATCGAAGGCTTCTTCTCAATCTTTTTTTTTTGGGGGGGGTACTGGGGATTGAACACACAACCTAAGCCACTGAGCTAAATCCCCGGCTCAATCTTTATTTTATTTTTATTTTTATTTTTTTGTGGTGCTGGCAATGAATTCACGACCTCACACACACTAGGGCACTCTCCACAAAGGCCATATATAACCCCAGCCTCCTAATCTTTAAATTTGATTAACCCAGTTAAATAATGTAATCTGTCTTGTAATTTTTAATTTTTGCATGCATAAATAATGTCTTTTCTATTTAAACCTAGACCTAGGTTTGCAAACAAACAAACCAAAAAAACAAAAACCCTGATGTCTTTAAAGTGGCCATTTGTGTGAAATAAACACTATTGCAATTTTCAGAAAAGCAGCAAAACTTTGGGGATGCAGTGTATGCAGGAAATCAGAGAATAGTGTATGTACTCATCAGAGAATTTTGAGTTTCTGTTACTTTTTTAAAACATTCTAGTAGGAAACTAGAAGTTTCTACTTTCTTTATTACTTTATCATTAAAACAAAAAGTGAGGGAGTTACGGACGTAAATGTTGCTGGCTATAAACACGATCTGCCTGCGCGCTGGACAGAGGCCAGCTGTCTATTAATAAGGCCCTGAAAATCAGCACTGCAGTACGCACTGGGCCACGAAGTTCAAAGGAAAAACCTACAGCGCCTGGTAAATTCACTAACTCCTCCAAGCAGACTGATCATTGCCAAGGTCAAATTAATAAGTCTCCTGTACTGTTAATGATTGTGAGTGATCCAGGAATGGACTAAAACTGACTTCCCAAACAGGATGTTGCTTGCAAGAACCTAACACAAACTCGACGTCCCCTCCTGACAGCTTGGAAAATGAACCGAATTCCCTTGATGCGTTTTCTGAACAGTCCCTTTCTTCTGCTTCCCTGACTCACAGTTTCATTATTTTTAACAAGAGCCGGCCTTAAAAGCAAATTCCGGGAGCAATGCTCGCCCGATGCGGTGGACGGGGGAAGCGGGCGCGGGCGACCGCGGACTTCGGTTGGCCCGCAGCAGGAAGGAAGCCCGCTCCTGCTTCGCGGGCGGCGACGGGGCCGGGATATCCATGAGCCCCCGCCCCCGGGCCGGCGGCGCGCACCCGCGGCAGGGGCCGCCCCGCCGTGCCCCGCGTCCCCCGGCCGCTCCCGTTCCCGCTCCCACCGCGCCGCGCCGCCCGCACTCACCCACTCCAGGACCTTGATGAAGCCCAGAGGCTCCTTGAGCGGGACCAGGTTGAGCTGGAAGGCGGACATCCTCTGAGGGAAGGAGGGGAGAGAGTAAGGACGGCGGGACGGAGGAGGAGGGGACCCGCGACACCCGACCAGCAAGACGGCGAGGACAGAAAGGCGGGGCGGGCGCGCTGGGCTCAGAGGTGGGAGGGGCCGCGTGAGGCGGTTGAGCCGCGGGCGAAGCGCTTGGGCGGAGTCGGAGGGGGCTTGCTAGAGAGGAGAGGACCGGCCAGGGTTGGGAAGGGAAGGCTCCGCCCCTGGCCGCACCTGCCCGAGCCTGCTGATCCACTGACGAACCACGTAGAGGCTGGACGCCATCTTACGTGCGTCACGCCCCCTTTCTGGGGCCCGGCCCCTGGCGTCCGGTCGCTTTCTGCGCACGCGCACTCTCAGGCCGTCGCTCCATTTCCGGTACTTTCCCCGCCCCTGGCACCTGCGCATGCGCACTGGGACCGACGCGCACCTGCACCCTTTGCGCGCTACGCGGGGCGACGCTCTTCTGCCTGACCAGTTCGTGCTCGTAGTGCCCAGCTTCTAGATGAGTTCACGCGGCGCTGACACGGATGAAGCGTTTCAAAGCTTGCGTTAAGAACCTTTAGTTAAAATGGTGAAAAATTATTGCAAAACAACGGCCTTCTGGCGACCTGCAATTGGTAGGGTGCCTCGGAAGCGTGCCTCACCAAACATTCCTGCAAAGATTACGTTTATTCTCAGTTATTGGAGCCAGGGTTGAAAGAGGAACTGTTACCTATTAGCAGAAGTCCTGGCTGGCTAGGCTTTTGACCTACCTACCCAGTGCTCCTTTCTTAGGAGCTTCCTGCCGAAGGCAACTCCCTCAGGAGACACCTAGGTGACACCTCCTGGTGGCGGGCTCGAGCTGGTGACCTGTCGTCTGGTTTTTCAGTACCTGGCATGTGCTTGGAGAGCTGGAACAGTGCCCTGTTTGTGAGTGTGGTAAGATGGTTATCATCATGAAATACCTGGTGGTGAATAAGGATGAAGGGACATTAGCACAAGAGGATCCCTGTACAACTTCCAGGTACTTAATTGTACAGTAATATCTCGGTTCACGAACGCTTCTGTCTGCAAACAGTTTGGTTCAAAAACAGAAGCATTAGGCAAAGTCTTGCTTCCCTTTGTGAACTGCATCAGGCGACGAACAGACCATGGCCATCTTGTCAGCATGAACACCAACAGGGTCATCTTTCAGCTCTGACGTATGGTCTTGGCCTCCTCTCCTTAAGATCGTGGTTATAGACAGATGTGTGCACACTTGCTGGGAAGCCTTTTGGTGTACTTTTTAGCACATATAGTACCGTACAGCATTATTTAATCCAGCATGGCTCCAAACAAAGTGCAGAGCAGTAATGAAGGTAACAAGAAAGTGCAGGGCAAGAATGGTAAGAAGAAGGTTTTGAAGAAAATAACCATTGCATTGAAGAAGGAAATTGTTGAAAAGCATGAGCATGGTATTCGTGTGACTGATTTGGCCTTGGAGTACAAGATGGCGAAGTCGACAATCTCGACTATTTTGAAGAATAGAGATGCCATCAAAGGAGCTGATGTGGCAAAAGGAGTAACGACGCTAACCAAGCAGAGGACACAAGTGCTGGAAGAAGTGGAAAAACTTTTGTTAGTGTGGTTGAATGAGAAACAGCTGGCAGGTGATAGTGTTAGTGAAGCTATGATCTGTGAAAAAGCCAGGAAACTGCACAGTGATTTACTGCAAGAAAACCCCTCTACAAGTGCAACGACTGATAAATTTAAAGCCAGTAGAGGGTGGTTTGATAAATTCCGCAAGCGAAGTGGCATCCTCCGTGTGACGAGACATGATGAGGCTTCCAGTTCTGACAAGGCTGTTGCAGAAGCCTATAAGAAAGAGTTCTCCAAATTCATGAAGGCAGAAGGATATGTCGCTCAACAAGTTTTCACCTGCAGTGAAACAGGGCTTTTCAAGAAGAAGATGCCTAACAGAACCTACATCACGCAGGAGGAAAAGGCACTGCCTGGGCCCAGTGAGCAGCAGAGGGCGCTTGTTGAGAAATTCTTCACTGAGAAGGAGGAAGACAGGGATGAAGTTAGCAGTGATATGATAAAATCCATTATGGTAAAATGGAAAGAGTGCCAGGATTTCTTTGAGAGGCACCACCCCAACATAACTATAACGAATAGAGTGTTGAAGCTAATGAACGATAATGTGGTCTCTCATTTCCAGAGGGTTATGCAGCGCAAGAAAAAACAAGTGACATTAGGCAGATTTTTTGTCAAAATTGACCCTGCAGCTAAGAAACAAAGAAGAGAGGAAACCCCTGAAGGAGATATGCCTGATGTCCTTATGGTAGGGACCTCTCCAAACAATAACCTCCTTCCTGCCTACCTTCCTGTCCTCCATACCAAAAGTTTCAAGCAAGGTTAGTGTTCTTTCTCTTCATATTGTACTGTATTTTGTTTCATATTTTTGTGGTTAAAAAATACATGTGGCTCAAAATGGTTTAGCCATGTATTTACATTGCACCTTATGGGGAGATTTGATTTGGATCATGACCAGTTCGGTTCACAACCAGTTCGGTTCACAACCAGAATCTTGGACCGAATTAAGTTCATGAACCAAGTAACACTGTATATAGTAGGTGCCACTGAAGTCATTCCATCAGGGTAGCTGTTCCTGGGCATCTTCCTAGTAAAGCTAACCTTCCTTTCATCCCTCCCTCCACCTTTCCTTGCTGGAAATTGAACCCAAGGTCTCATGCATGCAAGGCAAGTGTTCTGCCACTGAGCTCTACCCTTATCCCTACCCTTTCTCTTTTGAGGCCTGGCTCAAATTCTGAAGTTCCCAGCACATTGCCTTGAGGTCAGTGGTACCTAACAGGTGGATACAGATTGTGTTTACTAAGCAAGAAAGCATCATAGATGCCCCTGTGCCTAGGTCAGTAGGGGGTGACCATGCACTGCTGCCAAGTGCACTTGAGATCAGCATGAGCCCAATCCACGTCTTTGAACTTGGTTTCATGCTCTTTTGGTCTCATTCTTTCTCTTTCCCCTTTCCTCCTCCATTATTTGTTTGCCTTTCACTCAGTATTTCTCTTTTTATTCTCTTTAACCTATCTTCCTAAACCTGTACTTCTGTTCTGTTGAGGCTTGTTAGCATAAGCACCAAGGGATAAAATAATGGATAGGATTATTTAACTTGAGCTTCATATTCAGAAAGATTCAAATTAGACTCTGTTATTTCTAAATGAGATAGACAACAGAAGGATGCACTTTGCAAGTTTAGTTAGTAAGAAGTTTAAAGATCCAAAACAAGCAGGGCATGGTGGGATGGACTTGTGGCCCCAGATATTCTGAAGGCTAAGGCAGACGAGACCTGTGTAATGAAATCCTGTCTTTAAAAAAAAAAAAAAAAAAAGGATCTGAAACTTATTTTCACTTATTGAAGGTTTCAAAAACGAAAATTCACTTATTGAAAGTTTCCGAAACTGAAATTCACTTATTGAAAGTTTCTGAAACTGAAATTCATTTATTGAAGGTTTCCAAAACTGGAATTCACTTATTGAAGGTTTCCAAAACTGGAATTGTCTGGGCCCTTTCTCACCTCATGAGCTTTACTTCATGTTGCCTGTCTCTTGACTCCTGTCTGCTTTCTCTTCTGCTTCTTGTTCAGTTCCACCCATTAGGGGGCCTGATGGCTGTTTCTCCTCAGGAAACCTTTAGTGCTAGGTAGACCCCACCCTAGAACTTTAAGAAGCCCCCTCCCTTGGCCCTGTGCCATTGGTTTTTAAAGGTGGAGATGACTTAGGATGAGCGGAACCACATCAGGTCACTTGTCAGGATTCATTCACAGGAACTGACTGAGCACAACCCAGTAAGAGTGAGCCATTGTGGTGACCTTTGCTATGTGCAGCCCAGGACGGCTGCTGCTGGTCAGCCGGGGGGCGCCTGCCTTCCTGAGGAGCTGGCAGTGGCTGGCAGGGCCAGTGACATCTGATTAGGCAACATGATAGTTGTGAAATTATTTTTATGTTCCCATAATGAGAGTGTTGAAATAATAGCGTTTCATTGAAGCCACAACTGTGTAAAACCTGTGAAGGACATTCAGATGACTGTATTACATTGGCTACAATCCTTGTCATTTTTTAATTTGTTCTTCACATCTAAGGAAAGAGCCAGAAACTCTGAGCACAATATGTTCCAGATGTGCCCCGCCCCACTATTTTGAAATAATTCTTATTAACGCGAAATTGTCTTGTCTATCCGGCATTGTTGATGAAGCACACCGCTTCATCAGCTGCAGAACCGTGGCTAAAATACCTATAGAACTCATCAGGGTTTCACTTTCTCTTTGTTGTGTACAACACGTGTGCCAGGTTTTGATATTCGGGATTTAGGGATATTCAGAAGGCAAGGAAGGCAGCTATATTTAGCCGAGTCTTGTCATTGGTTAACTACAGTACTCATTTGTTTTTCTCAATGAGAATACAAAATTTCAATCATTGTATTTGTGAGACTCTGTGACTAATTTCCAACCAATTTTCTTCTGAACATACAGTATTTAGTATGAGCATATTCAAACCTTGATTTTCCCTTATACACAAGTAGGTTTTTCTTTTCACTAGGGGGCTAAATGATTATTTTAGAAAAATTGAAAAACAACTGCATTTATTGAGTTGTACAACTGACTGATCCAAGATCCAGGAAATCTCAAAATAATTAAACTGGAGCCTTTTTAAAATTAAATTTGAATTTTAACTCAGGAATGATGTAGCCATGTTCAGAGTGTGTATTCTGTTTTTTAAAAAAAACTGAATTTGTAAATATTTGTCAAAAAAAAGAAATTAGAGTATTATTACTGACTACAGAATTTTTCAAACTTCATCAGTTGTTTACTAATGGTTTTTTACCACTCCAGGATCCAATACAAGAATCCACATTTAATCTCAGGAGATCTTTTTCAAAAGAATATTCAGGGTAGAGGGAAATGTGTAAGATAAAATCATTTTCTGTTCTACTGAAAATGGGAAAATGTGCACCAGAAGAAAGCAGTATATAGCAGCAGCTTGCCTTGACTCTGAAAGCTGGCTGCTCTGTGGGTGCTGCTGGGATTTCAGTGTCTGGATTTTGTGTCCAGACTTGTAATTGTGACCTATTGCCACATGATAGGTTCAGGTGCACACCCAAAACTTGGTGTCTCCTCTCACAGCCCTGCTCCCCATCTCATTATAGTAATTGTGGTCTTCTAGAGAGTCCCTTAAGCTTCTGCAGTCACGTGGAGTGGGTCCCAGTCAGTGATTAACAGCCAGCTGTGTTGTCAGACTCCTACTTTCACCCTGTGACCTTCAAGCTACAAACCTCTCTTAAGTTTCCATTTCCTTGTCTCCAATTTTCAGAGAGGAAGTGAGGTTTAAATTTTATAATCATCAGAGACCAGAGTAAGAACTGAGTGACTGCTATTTGTCACTGTCACTGTGTTGCGGAAAAACTGCATACGTCGGTCTATCAGCTGAGTAGTGATGAAGCAGCAAAGACAGTGCCAGAGGAAAATCTGTTTAGGGAAATCAAACGTATTTATTTTTGAGGAAGAATTAGGGTTATGAGGAAAAGTTTGGTTGATAGAAGGAAAGAAAGAAATCTTGAAAACAGAATTCTGAAAAGAAAAAAAACCCTGAAACTCATGGCAAATATTGTGTCTAATCCCCTCTTCATGGGTCAGGTGTGATCTGTTTGTGTTGGAAGTGAGCATAGTTCTGAGCACCATTCCAAGCTTAGCTCACCTTTAAGCAGTGAATAAAGAAGGATAAATGTTCTCATTTGTAGAGATTAGTTTTATAATAATCTTCACAAGTGTCATAATTAGGCATATAAGGAAAAAAGTCTTGTATAAAAACTTACTTTGCAGTAACATAGCTTGGTGTTTGCATAGTGTTTCCCATTTTTCAGCAAACATTCATAGTTGCCTTTTCATGGAATCTGTAAATTAAAGGAGAGTGTAGGAATTATGGTCCCTACCTTAACCTTTTAAAAAATGAAGTGTGGAGAGAAGAATGCCTGTCAAGGAAGGCTTCGTGGAGGAAGTGGCACAACACTGAAGGTAGAGAGGTGCATAGGGGCTTCCCCAGGTTTTGGAATGCTGTAGATGCTGGGCCACAGTAATAGAGGGAGGATTCCCAGGTTGTTCCATCTGTCTGCTGTGCAGAGGCAGGGCCTTATGTGCTAGCCTAGGAGTTTGGACTTTATTTCCTAACAGCGAGTTGCTTTCAGGCCAAGGAGAATAACATGATCAGATTTTATTTTAGGAAGATCACTGTGACGTTAGTGTAGAAGATGAACTGGAAAGATCTTCAGTTGGGCAGTTCATGTTAGATAATATATTCTAAAGCTGTTGGTCAAGAGATCTGAGGACTCAGGTACAGTGACAGTGAACAAGAATATATAGCCAAATTGGCACCAGCAGCACAATACTGCCTGCCACAAAGGTATGAGATTTAGACATACAAATCCCTGGCTCCTGCCCTGGATTTATCAGATATATACATTTTCACAGAGCATTACTATTCGATTTTCTTTGACTTTAATCTCTTTTACCTCATCTTTACAATGAGCATGTTTGTACAGTACCAAATTTGCTTATGCTACTTAACATTGATGGGCTGCTTCTGACAACAAACAGGATTTGGGTATTAAGACAAATGTGAGGATGTTTTAGGCTTGTCCCAGAGTCATCCCCAAGAGTGGCTGGTTTGTGGGCTACTTGAGCTATGTAGCTGTGTTAGTACAGAGAATTTAGGATCCAGTTCTGAGCAGCTTCTGTCAGAAGTAATTATTGAATCTTCTGGAAAGAGATAAAGACATGATATTACAGTGACCTGTGCATACCCATGTTGTAGCAGTACAATTCATAATAGCCAAATCTTGAAAGTGTTCTATATGTCCATCAGCAGATGAATAGATAAAGAAAACATGACGTTTACACACACTGAAGTTCTAATTTGCCATAAAGAAGGATAAACTTAAATCATTTGCAGGAAAATAGATGCACCTTGAGACCGTAATATTAAGTGAAATAAATCAGACATACAATCTTAAATATTGCATGCTTTTTTTAATATGAAAATCCCAAAGTATAAATAAGTTAAAGAGCAAAATAAAAGATAGATAGTAGGAAACAGGGAGATCTTTTGCAAATGAGAAAGGGACCAAGAGATCAAGGGGGCAGAAGGAGTGGAAGGGGTTGTACAAAGAATTAAGATTTTTTTGTATATAGACCAGCTCCCCATGAGGAATGTAATCATTATGTACTAGAAACATGTACTAATAAAAATTCAATTAAAAAGTAATTATCAAAAGATTTCCCCATTTTATTTTCTCCCTGGAAAGCAGAGTACCCCAAATATTTTTACAGAGTTTCAAGTTTATTAATGTATTATATACTCAGAGTTCTCTTAACAACAGGGGGGAGGCAAAACAAGATGCCCAGTAGTTCTGTGTGAATGGTTTGTTTATCCTGTTTGCAGTCACACAGAGAACTGGGTTCCTGTCAGGGAGAAAACAGCATGTGATACATCTTCCGGCACACTGAACTGGGTGGATCAAGTGCTTTGCTTCAAGCTTGCTAGACAGGATGTTTCCAGCCTGTCAGATCTAAGATCAGAAACTCTGAGAAATAAATGCTCATCCTTCATCCTGATTCTGGCTCTAGAATTTGTGTCAGAACCACCATGATCTTCTGGACAAAATTATCATATCATTTCCTAAGGGAAAATAGCTCACCAATGGTGACCCCTTTCAATGTCAGGCAGTCACATGCCCAGGAAGTCTAAAATCATCAGTAACAAAAATCTTCCTCTAATGTGATGTGAAGAGGAGAAATAAATGACCAAGTGGAAGCTGGCTAGATAAAGTCTGACACTGATAAAGTAATGCAGTGGAAGTTTGTATGTAATTTATTTAGGAAACAGAAGAAAGTACATAGTAGCCAGGTTTCTAGAAAGTTAACAGTAAGTGTAATTTTTGCAAGTGGAATTTTGCTTTTAATATAATTTCTGAGTTGCCCACTTAAAATAATCTTTTCAAGAACCTGTTTGTGATCGTTCTTTATATTTCTTACTTTTGTATATTTCAACTCCCACCCATGCCACTTTTTTAAAAAACAACAGTCATTTGCAATTGCCTTACAACTAGATAAATTGATCTTTCCCTTCTGAAGCAATTTCTTTTGTGTTATTTTCCTTGAGGAAACACCAAGGCTTTTCATTTGTTTATATTTAAATCTCTCTTGTTCTTACTTAAGCCTCCTGCTTTCTTAATTGTTTCCATGTAGTAATATCACCAATGACAAGAGGCTAGGAATTTTTTGACTTGGACTCTGTGGTCAGGGCAGGTAACCACCTTTGTGATGAGGTTTGGGAAAATGAGGAAAACCCAGAGCACCCCACCACATACCTGTAGAGCTAAACACACATCCCACGGCACTGTCACACTGGCCCTGAAAGCCATCATAATTATTTCCCTATCACAGGCCAACTGATTCATGTTTTAAAATACACCCTGAAGAATTAATGCATTAAAGAATTTATTACAGCATAATACCTTAACAGGAAATCATCAGCATTTTTCTCCTGGGAGTGAGAATAATAGGAGTGTTAATGGGAGTGTAGGAAGGGATAATCATGGAACCTAGGGTACAATCCCAGGAAGACAGGTTTAACTAAAGGGCAAAGTTTGGGGCTGCCAAGATGCTGCAGGAGGATACTGAATGCCTGGGAAGTTCGGTGGAGAATCTGCTACATATTGAGGAGAAGGAAGATGGGAAGCAAAACCGAGGCACACAGCATACTTCTGTACAGCAGGTCCTGATCATTTGAGAAGAAAGACCTGAGCATACCTTCCTTCTATCGTTTATTGACTACTGATATGTCCCAGACACTTTGTTAAGTGCTGATCATACAAAGAGGAATGCGACATTCTTGTCAGTAGAGTTTACATTCTAAAAAGACAGATAGAAATGATAATGAAAATTTTATTTCAGGCTGTAAGTACAACGAACAACACAAAACATACATTTCATATATATATATATATATATATATATATATATATATATGCATACACATACACACACTTTTTTTTCTGCTTTATGATTTGACTGCCCTGCAAAATCTGTGGTTAAATAAGTTGGCAATGGCTGTAGGGTTCATTGTCTGCGTAACCAGCTATTCCTGACTCAGTTCTACGTAAGCAAGTTTCTAGGGATAATCCTGTAACACTTTTAGCACCCTTTGAAATGCTGTAGACTCCCCATTCTGAACACCAAGGGGTTCCTCAGAACCAATTGTTATAATTAAATAGATGAGGCTGACCACCACCTGGGTGGTTTGATTTTTCTGACCTACCTTCTACTTGCTATTTCCACTGTCAACATCATGCTCACCCTGCTGCTACATTTCCTGAAAGTACAGCATTGAGGATTTTGGGAGGCTACTTGAAGGACAAAAAAGAAAGGTGTTGGTCATGGAGCATCTGGTGACAAAAAGAGAGAAGCAGAAGGAATATGCCCAGAGTCCTGGAACAAGTTGATAAGAAAACAAATTGAAAATGTTCCAGGTAGAAGAATGAACTCATGCCAGTTCAAGATCAGTAACTTGAGTGAAGGGAAGAGTAAGAGCGAAATAGAATTCCTCCTGAACTCTAGGGTATAGTGTAGGAGCTCATGTGCAAAACTGCAAAGCAAGCCCTTGAGGTGCTGTAGCTCAGTGTTAAAGAGGAACTATAAATATGTACTGTGATAGGCCATATCATAGTCCTGAACATTCTTTCAGCAAACCATGTGAGTACAAAAGTCATTAGGAGTAAGAGCTGGGTGTGGTGGCACATTCCTGTAATTTTAGCATTCTGGGAGGCTGAGGCAGGAGGAATGCAAGTTCAATCCCTGCTTAGCAACTGAACAGTTAAAAGAGACTCTATCTCAAAAATAAATAGTTAAAAGAGACCCTATCTCAAAAATAAAAAGTTAAAAAGGACTAGGGATGTATCTTAGTGTGGTGAAGGCCCTGGGTTCACTCCTTGATACTACCAAAATAAATCAGGTAGATAACTTACATTATTTTTATATTACAAGGATAGGTATACTATTGTTTATAGAATACTGAGAAACCAAGTAAAATGTGGGGATGTGATTAAAAATGGGGCGAATGTTTAGTTTTTTTAAAAAATTGATTCCAATGAAAGATGTTATCATTAATCCCTTTCAAGATAAGTACTCCACCTCACTTTAAACACAATTAATCCATCATTCTTGCCACTTTCTGAAGTAGTTCTGGGAGTATTCTTTCATGAATGTCTTTAGTTGCGATGTCCTGGTTGCCTTGATGTCCTGAATTGATTCAAATGTTTACCTTTCATGGTCATTTTTGCCTTTGGGTAAGAGCCACAAGTCACACCATGCCAGATCTGGTCAATAAGGTGAATGAGGGTACACTGCTTTTATTTGATAAAAATTACTGTAAATGGTTGATCAATGAAGTGTGGTTTAAAAAAAAAATATGGCGAAGCCGGGCGTGGTGGCGCATGCCTTTAATCCCAGCACTCGGGAGGCTGAGGTAGGCGGAGCGTTGTGAGTTTGAGGCCGGCTTGGGCTACAATGCGAGCGCAAGGCTACATAGTGCGACCCTGCCTCAAAAAACCAGGGCTGGGAGTTTGGCTCAGTGACTCAAGCGCCTGTCTGGCAGGTGTGAGGTTGTGAGTTCAATCTCCGGTGCCACCAAAAAAAAAAAAAAAAACAGTGGATGGTTAAATTTTAAAAAGTTATTACAGTATAAGACACATTGCCATTATTCTTCCTCAAATACTCCTCGTTGCTTCAGACACACTTACTCTTATCATTCTTGGCAGTGTGTCTTACTGTAATAAGTTTTTCTTAAAATTTTATTTAAAAAAAAAAGCAAACAGAAGTAAACAAACCTAAAAAACAACAACAACAAAAACCAGCAATAGCTACATAGGTTTTCAAAACAAGATGATAGGAATTTAACAATGGTTGTTATACTGCATACTGTTATTTTCAAAATAATTGCTTAGGTTGCCAGATACAGGAATAAAACAAAACAGTAAAATGAAACAAAAGATTGGATTTCAAAAACAAGACAGGAGGAAATCCCTGACAGTTGCCACAGTGTACACTGCCATCCTCCAAATAGATGCCCAGACCACTAGCCCTGGGCCTGCAGAGTCAACCAAACAATACAAGCATCAGTTGCTATCATCTTGCCCTGAGTCCTCTGAATCAGCCAGTTGCTTAGGGGGTTGGGAATGCTGTTCTGGTCTCTCAGTCCGCACACTGGCTGGCTCATGGGGAGGAGTGGTTCGGCTTCTTGCTGGGTCTCTTCCAATAAGTTTTGTTAAAATTAAGCATTTACTGTATCTTTTGATCACCCCTTATATATTTATGCCTTGTTATCACATACCTATTAGCGAAAGAAGAGAATTACTAAACAGTCAAGTAAAACTATCATCTCTGGCCTTTCATTGGCACACATTTATGTCTGTCCAATCTCACTTTGAGGAATATATTCCCTTCTCAACATTCTGAAGTATTTCTGGTCATGTGATTTTATCCAGGAATAGGTATGTGATCTAGGCTCAGTCAATCAAGAGTATTTTATCCCCGTAGGCCAGTGATGGTGAACCCTTTAGATCTTTCAATGATACAGACAGTCTGCTGTGTCATGTGTGCCATAGGTTCGCCAACACTGCACTAGGCACAGTGATTAGTCCATGAAAGACCATGTGGTAGAAATCTCTCCCGGTATTTTATTGGGCATCCAAAAAAGTACCCTTCTTATGATCTAAAATCTCTGGAGGCCTAGAGCAGTTGAGTTCTGTCTTGCTGCCATGCAAAGAGAGGCAACTCGAAGGAGCCCAGCAAAGGTGAACAGTGTTAGAAAGAATAGGGAGAGGGGGAAGAAAAAGTGCAGATGACACTTTATCCATTCTAACAGATCCTTGTGTGGATGAGGCTAGGTAGAGGGACAGTTTGCCAACCTCTCAGAACAGGGGAAACAGACACATGACTCACCATAGAACCAGCTGTCCTTGTCAGGAGGGACCAGACTCTCCAGGGAATTTACAGTGGTACAGCAGTTACGACAGCAGATGATGCAACTGAAACTGTCTTGAGGTTCTGTGCCTTTAGGGGTTGCTGTATACTTGCCCATCTTCATGAAGGCTTCCAGTGCCTTCTGATATTAGTCTGAGTTACTTGATTCATCTGGGGGGAAATGTGAAAAATAAATAGGAAACCAGAGATAGTGCCCAAGCCCAACATAATGGATTTCTGGTTTTTCTCAGACAACAGACTTTGTGATATTTGAAGGCAGTGCCTCCCACCTCTGTATCTATAGGCCTAGCACAGTTTCAAAACTCAGTTTCTCAACAAAGTATTGAGCGAGTGAGTCTGATGTATCATATAGAGATAGAGGCCCTGGAACAGTTGGTTTGAGAGATTCATTGATTTGGATTAAAATATTGCCTCTCCAAGCATCCTTTTAAAAATGTGAATTCCTAGAGGAGACCTAACAAATTTAGCTGTCAACCAGCAATTCTCAGTTTTGGCAGTTATCAGGATGAGAAGGACTATAAAAATTGGGTTTCAGTGAATAGTCTCAGTGTGATAGAACAGGCGGAGATTTGTGTAAGTGATTTGAAGAACAGTTTGGCATTATCTCTGAGAGCTGATCATTTATTTACATATGATCCAGCAATTCCACTCCTGGGGAGCGACCCAAGAGAAAACCTTGTAGCTGTAAAACTGGAGACGTGTAAAAGAACACTCACAGTTGCGCTGTTCAGATGCCAAAACTGGAAACAATGGAAATGCCCCACAGCAGGAAAGTAGATGGATAAATTATATTATATCTGCCCAACTATTATATGGCAGTAAAACTAAATGAACTACACTGATTCACAACAGTGGGATAAATTCCAGCAACAGAACAATAAATGCTAACTGAAAAAATGTCCCTAATTTATACAGTGTGGTATATTTGTATAGATTTAAAACAGTAAATGTAAAAGTTTACAGAAGCGCAGACTGGTACGACAAAACTATATGTTTTTGAAAGTAAAAGTATTCTGGATGATGGTCACCTTGGGTGGGGAGCAGAGTGTGGGGACCGCATAGTTCATGACGGTTATGTCAAGGTTCTAGCTTTCATTTCAGACGGTTGGCTTGTAGGTGCTTACTGCATGATTAAGAATAATGAAATGAAAGGACTAAGTCTGAGCATAACTCAGAAGCCTGGGCTCTCTAGGAAACAGGCCACTGCTCAGTTGGCACTGTGCAACCCTGGAACAGCGATGGTGAGGTGAGGGGTGGGAAGCAGTGTCTGGGGTGCAGATGGACTGGCAGGGGCAGGGTGCTGGCCCAGCCATATGAAGGTCTGCAGGTAGGACTGGGAGGGCTCGGAGCAGTCCTTGGGTGGAAGGAGGGAGAGGAAACTGTCAGAGTGGGGCCCCAGTGGGAAGGTACCTGTCCCCTGCAACTGCTGCTGGGTTGCTTCTCGGGCCCACTTAGTGGCAGCTGGAGAACCGGATCTCACGCTGTGTTGTAGCTAAGTCAGAAAGTGCTGGGATGCCAGGGCCGTTTCTCTGTCTTCTAGCAGCAAGGGAAAGGCCCTGGCCCTGCTGGGTGAAACTCTGGCTGGCCCAAGTGGTGACACCTGGTGCTGTGGAGGCCACTGAGCCAGAGCTGTCAGCGGAGCACCCAGGCCGGAAGGGCAATAGAGACAAGGTGTATCCCTCATCCTAGAAGTCGTGTAGTGGTAACCGCCTCCAAAAGCTGCCATGAGAATTAAGACAGAATGTGTAAAATGAAGCAGGCAGAACCTTTGGCACCTAATGATTACTCCAAAAATGTTACCCACTCCATCCTGCCCCTGCTGGGAAGCATGATTGACATGCTTGGGGATGTGTAGACCTGGCTCCAGTGCCTTTTTCTTCCTGTCCCACCATGATATTTTCCTAGCCCTGGCAGCCCAGGGGGACTGGGCCCATATTACAGGATGAAGAAGAGAAACATTTTTTCACCCTCTTTTCAGCATCAGGCACTCTTCTGTGGCTTGGCTTTGAAAAGCTATTGGGTTTCAAGAGGCATCCCAAACAAAGCTTGGCACTCCAAGCAGGCAAATAACTCACCGCCTCCATCAAAGAATATTCATCAAATAGTTGTTTAATATTTACTTTGCTTGAGAGCAGATCTAGCCCTGCAGGATGACGGCACCTTTCCCCAGGATGTCAGGAGTTGGGTGTGGCTCATTTCCAGTTTATCTCAGAGATATTCCCGCTCCTCGCATGAATTGCCACGCTGGCCACCTGTTCACCTGGCTCTTCCTCTATCCCCAGACCGCAAGGAGGGTGATGACATCAGCCAGATGTTGTGTGAGCTGGTAGACTTCTCTTTCATTCAAGGTTGGTTTTCTTTTTCAGTCAGTTAAGAATACCCATTTAGGGACTGGGTGTGTGGCTCAGTGGTAGAGTGCTTGCCTGGCTAGGGCAAGGCCCTGGGTCTGCTCCCCAGTACCACGTGCACGCACACACACCCGTAGCCATTTTCCTATTTGCCTCATTTGCCTTTTATACATTAATATACCTTGTGTCATAACACTGCTGTTGGTTCTTGTGATCACATACTGGCCAGAGACTGAAATAAATTCACACCACTGTTTTGCTAGTGAAATATTATCATGTTAGTGGAGTTTTTGATTTTGTAGGTTTAATTTTTCATTTTGTAGACTTCAATTTTCTGAGTTACTTAGACGAGTAACTTAGAATTTTCCTTTCTTGTTCTTAATTGGTTTCCTAACGTGGGTGGCAATACAGTTAGGCAGGGCAGGGCGTAAGCTCTCAGAAGGGGTCTCCTTATTGAGAATGCGTATTTGCCCAGGCCTTAGCTCTGGCAGCCTCCTCCGCTCCTCTTTGCAGTCACCTGGAGGACACAGAACATTCCTAATGCTGACTCACCTCTCTTGCTTCGAGTGACTCCTGTGACCTCCACAAACACGTAGAAAATTCAGAAGTGCAGCGCTCCTCACACTCCACAAATTTTCTTAGGTCTCTCCCTCCCAGCTCACTTCCTCTGTCTGAGGATACATTTGCCCACATTTTCCTTCTGGGGGGCAAGATCAAGGAAGAAGGAAGTGATTTAAAGATCTTGTACTATTGTGTAACATATTACTCTAGAAATGATCTTCTGCCTGTTCTCCTTAATCCCTCTTGAGGAAAGCCTGGAATTTAACTACTGGAACTTTTTCTACTGGCTAAGTTTTGATTATTCAAAACTTAGGGATTGTTTGATTAGTCCCTAGAAGACCAGCACTTTAAGCTGTCCTGAGTCATCTCTGTCCTAATGTGAATGTGGAGCTGCTTCCATCAGCAGCGGCCCTGAGGACAGCTGAGGGATGGAGGGGGAGGAGGCCTGTGGTTATAGCTCAGGACCCAAAGAGAACTTCCACTTTTGTAGGTGTTGTCTTGGGCCTGATTACAAGCAGTTAGTAACATTTTGATCACCAGTAACATTTGATCACCCATTCCTCCCTTGTGGGGGTAGCTGCTCCTTGCCTTTAATTTTCAAATTAGTAACATTTACTTCTGGTAGGAAAAGAAAATACCACATTGATCAGCAAAGTCAACAGAGGTCAGAGATGCCCTAAAAAATTAAAATGCCCAAAAAAGTATCATCCAAAATTGCAATATTGAAAAGAAGTGAAACAAGAAGTATCTCAACAGCCAAAAATGAAGTATTCTCAAGGGGAGAAACACATTATCGTGATATTTTCTATCCTCTTTTGTTTCGCCCTGTGATACTGGTTCATCTTTTATGAAAGTCAATAACTCTAATGTTAGACTGCCTCTGGAGACAATGTTATTGCTTACATCTGGATGTTTCCCTAGAATCCTCCTGCAGGAACCTTTGGAAGGTGATTGGGTCATAGGGGCTTAGAGCCAATGTGCTGTTAGGAGGTGGGGCCTGGTCAGAAGAGGGAGATCCCTGAGGGTGAGACTGGAATTGGCTTCTTTGCTACTTCCTCTTGGCCATGCCATGAGCAACTTCTCTTTGATACCCCTCTGCCATGCCATTCTTCCTTGGAGCCAACCAACTATGGACTGAAATCTCTACAAACTGTGAGCCAAAATAAACTTCTCCTCCTGTAGCCCTTACAGCATGATTTTGTCATCAAGATGCGTAAACGTGGGTCTGTTAGATCCATCTTGATCCTTTAGAATCTGTATTGATGAATTATTAATTTTAATTGTATGAGTTTTATGATATAAAACTGAGTACTTAACAGGAAAAGGATCACAAAAATAAAGTATTGATATTTTAATATATTTATAAAAAAGCATCAAAATTTTCAACATTGACTTTTGGTGTACAGAGTCTAAAGAAGGACATCATTCTTATATGAACTACAATGAAAAAATACCAATAGCCCTCTACAAAAACAACAAAAAATTTTTTTACTGCAGTTGTCACACCTAAGGCAGTCTGCACTCATGACAAAAGTAAGTTTCATATACATACATCGCTTACACTGACAGCACATGTCTTTTGGTTTCCTGGCCTTTTTGTAGGACATACTTGACATCTCGATAGTCTTGCTGTTTTGTCAGAAGATTCTTATAATAGTGTAGTAAATAGGAGCATAAAACATCAATAATGTAAATTATTAAGTTCTTAATATATATTGTGTGTTTAGAATAGACAGAATAGACATCAGCACTTTCACATCAGCTGTTTACAAAATAACATGAAAATAAAAACCTGTGTGAACTACAGTGTAAACACAAGTAAGAGTCTACCACAGAAATAGCTTTGTTTCAACCATCATACCCAAGGCAGTTGTATGGGGTATGCTATGTCCCACCAAGTCCTCATATAATTTTGATGGGGCTGAGTTATTGGTTTGTTATTGGTTTGTTGATTGACAGTGTGAGCGCTGTGCCCGCCCAGGGGTGGAGCTGACAAACAGTGTAAGGGAAGGCGGGTCTTCCTCTTCCGTGCTTCCGTCTCCTTGTCTCTCTCTCGCCAGTGGCTTGCAACTTGCAACCGCCATGAACAGCTGCCTTGGAGCCAGCGTATGGGCTGAAACTCCCGAGAAACTGTAAGAATAAACCTTTCCTTCCCTAATTTTGGATGTCAGGTATTTCGTCTCGGCAACGAGCGAAAAGTAACCAAGATACCAGTCTTCACACGTGACAACTACATGTTGTCATCCACAAATATAGCTTATACTCATAGTACATATATTTTGTTTTCCTGTACTTTCTTGTAGGGCACAATTGATATCTTTTTGATTTTCCTGTTGTGGTAGTACGTCTTTGTGATGCCGCACCTGCCTGTTCACCTGTCAGCTCACCAGTGTGCTCCACAATTATTTTGCATAGTTTCTTGGGCAGAAACATTTTGTTTTTCCTCTGCAGTAAATGATCTCTTATGAGCTGCAGTCCCAATCCTCTAAGAAAATTTCTCTGTGATATTTTGCACTTGTTATTTTCTTTGTAAACTATCAAACTATTTATGCCACATATGTTTAGGATCAAGTAAAACACTCCATTTCACTGTCACAGGAACTTGGGCTCACATGGCCAGTGTCAAAGTCATCCTCCTCCTCCTTATCATCATCCACCCACACCACTCCTGTATTATGAAAGCATGTATTTTACCATAATGGATCATCTTCATCATCCATACATGAATAATCTGATGATTCATTTTTGACCTCCTCCAAAACTTGCAAATCTGGTTTTTGGTTGTACTGAGTTAGGCTACTTCTACCAGAAAAATAAAAAAAACCTTTTTTTTTTTTTAAAAACAAATCCTGGGGTGGTGTGGGTCTATCGGACCCTCTGTGATTCTTGGATACACGTATGCAAAACCAGTTAGCTGGAGCAAAAAAGGTGGGTTCAGATCCCATTTTGACATTTTTGCACACGTGAGCACTCCTTGCTGTTCATCCTACCTGAGTGGGTAAACATAGATTGCTTCCTATATTCTTCAGGGAAAGGTACTGGATGCACACACAGCTGGCTACTATAATGCTAAAGTACAAATTTACAGTAGAAAAGTGAGGGATGGGTTCTCTGGACCCAGGCTTATGCCTTGAGGGTAAGGGAGTTGAGTGTTGTGTCCCTGCAATGATTGTAACTAAAGCAGGCAGTATAAGATTTTATGCCAGGTAAACAGTAGGCAGTTGCTGAATCCAACCAAACCATCTGGTTAATTGTGTTCCTAACATGATAAGGAAACTTATGGATCCTTTTTGAATCTGGGGATCGCCCAGGGGCCTGTGCTTTATTGAGTTGTAGATTAAAGGCATGAGAATTGAGCCTCATTTGCTTATGTTTCTAATCTTAGAGAATCCATTTATTCCTTTTCAAATTGTCAGGACCAATCTTAGGTATGTTAAGAACTGTATGCAATCAATACCTATTGATATTTATGTGACTCCTGGGAAGTACTATGAATTTAGTTCTCCCAATAACCCTGTGAAGTGAGCATTAGTATTATTATTTTATTACTATTGTCACGATTTTACAACTTGTGGAAACTGAAGCTGAAAGAGTGTTGTGACCTGGCTGACTTCACAAAGAGAGGGAGTTTCTAAGCTCAGATTTTCTGGCCCCAAGACCTGTTGCTTTAGAATTCACATTGAGTGCTGGGGATGAAGCTCAGCAGCAGAGAGCTTACCTAGCATGCTCAGGACCACAAAAAACAAAAAAACAACATTGATGCTGAGATGCCAATCATCCATGGTCCTCCTTGACCTCTCATTAATACAACAGTGGTACCAGAGGCCATCATTTGGGGTATCCAGTGATACCTGGTGAGTCCTATTTAATCCTTACATCAATCTGATGGCATAGACTTTACAATAAATCTTACCTTTCTGTTGAGTAAAGTGAGGCTCAGACAGGTAGGATAAGTTAGGTATGTTGTCTAAGAGCATGTGATTAGTAAGTGATGAAGTCAGGATTCAAATTCAGGCCTGTTTGGTTCCTGTTCTCCTAAACACGCAACTGTATGACCTCTCTGTGCCCTTTGGTATCTCATTCAAGGTTTCCAGCTCCTTCCAGGTTCACATAGCAGAAGCACACAGCGTGTGTTTAAAGGCAAAGAATAGACAGGCTGCAGGAAGGAAATGGGGTGAAATGGATCCTCTAGGACTTATAGGAGTAGGGACACAGCTGGCCTGTAGGGACTGAGAAAGCAAAATAAACACTAGTGGTGGCTCAGGATTTGGCATTTTGGCAGATTGAGTCACTTAAACTGAAGGGATTTGAGAAAACTGCAGAAGCAGGAAGATCTCTCTACCTTCTTTCTTCTCCCTGGAAGTAAGTCATGGGAGAGATGCCTTCCATGTACCTGAAGAGGGAAGTATCCTTGCCTCTGAACTCACAGGGTGGGTCACACAGAAGAACCTAACCAAACAGGCCTTGCTAAATTTCTGCCTTTTATCACCATTAGATCATACTCTATCCCATCATCTTATGACCAACCACTCTTCAGCAAACCTACCATGAAAAATAGGTTTAAGTCTTTCTTCATTTCTGTGAAAGTTCTTGTGTCCCATAAATTAAATAAATTCAGGTGCTTTTCCCTTACTAATCTGTGTTTAGTCTTAGGAGCTTCAGCTGTGAAGCTAGGAAGAACGAGGAAAAGCTGTTCTTCCTCTTCTATGACAAGAAATGCATTAGTGAGCAGGGACACGTAGCCTCGTGGGAGGCAGGGATGCATCATCCCACACCGAGGCATCAGGCCTTCGTCTGCACTGCACCATTCACATTTTATAGCAGGAGGCTGAGCTTGACATTAGGCACCTGCTAGAGTGTGGAACTTCAGTGCCTTCCAAAGGAAGTTGTTCTTGGATTGCTGCTATTGGGAGGTGGTGGAAATTTCAAGGGGTAGGGGACGTATAGGACAGTCTTTAGGTCACCAGGGATAGCCCCAAAGGGGATTATGGGACCCAGCCCCTTCCTCTTCCTTGCTTTGTGCTCTCTGTGAGGTCCCCCCACCTTGCTACTGGCCTAAAAGTGATGGGTCCAACCCTCTATGCACTAAAACTTCCAAAGCCAGGAGCCAGAATAAGCCTCTCCTCTTACTGAGTTGATTATCTCGGGTATCTGTTGTAGTGACAGAGCGCTAACAGGGGGCCCACTACTAATACTGATCTCAGGTACCTTGGAGAGCTCATTGTCCCCAGTGTTGTATAAGGAGGTCTTTAAAGTACATGGTGAAGGCAGCTGGCTGTTCTGGATGTGATTGAGAATGGTAAGCCCCTCTGACCAGCTCCACATGCTCCTCCACTAAATGAACCCTAAAAGAGAAAGCTTCTTCATTATAAAGACCATACATGTTATTTCCCTGAAAGTAAGATCGGGTCATATATTAATTTTTACTTCAAAAGACACAATAGGACTTATTTTCAGAGTGTCTTGTTTTTTCCAGTGTACGACAGTCTGTACTTATTTATGTACAACAATCTACATTTATTCATGTGTAAAAATCTACATTTCTTCAAATATAGTCATGTCATCTTCTTTTGGAACACCGTTATAACGCTCCAAACCCCAAATCCCGGCCCAATTTTCTTGTGACCCCAATTCCTGTAGAATTATTGGCCCCAATCTCTCATGTCTAGCAGTAGAGCTCCTTAAATGAACACCTCTTGTTCATGTAGCCTGCTGGTATATCGGAGGCCTGGCCTAGGACCACCAATCTCCTGCCCAGAGGTAGACAACAGAGTAAAACACAGACAAAAGATACACGGGGCACCAGGATGGTCAAAGCCCAGTGATGGACTAGGCGTGGTGTCTTTGCCTTTTGTTAAGTGTGCAGCTTGGCTGGAGGGCGGTGCTGGTGGGCTGCAGGAAATGGTGGGGGTGAATTGTTGGTGCAGTCAGGGCTCAAGAATTGAGGAACAATGCAGTTTTGGAAAAGCACACAGGAAGAGATCAGGGTTAACCAGTAACCTGATTGCTAACTGCGACTACTGAGCTAGACAGTTTGCGTGAGTCAAGTCCTCAGCTGCCATGTTATCTTGCTTTGAGGCACTAGAACTTCAGAGACTGCTAGCTCAGCTCTGGCCATTGATTTAAAGATTCATCTGTCTTTAAGCCAGCTGGGGGTCTCGCTGCAAGTCATATAGGCCTAGGACAGACTATTTTTATGCCTGTTCATTTGTTTGTTTATTTTTGTCTTTTTTGAGACAGGGTCTTCACTATGCAGTTCAGGTTGGCCTTGAGCTCATTTTGTAGCCCAGACTGATCTCAAACTCACAGTGATCCTCCTGCCTCAGCCTCCCAAGTGTTGGGATTACAGGTGTGCACCACCATGCCTAGCTTATGCCAATTTATTATATTAATTATTGGTGTTTGTACTACATGAAGCTTGTCCTCAGGACTGGTAGTGCATCATTACAACACACAGTGTATTGAAATGCGAAGATTCATGTTAGACACAACCACATCCATTCACTGTCCAGTGTACCCGTTATGTGTGTGTTGTGTCTGTTCCTATTTGTCATTTGGCAATAAATCTCAAATTCATCTGTTCACATCGGCGTTTACCTTTCGTCCAAAAGTGCCCACTTGGGTATTTACAAATACTTTTCTAAAAAATATTTTAAAGAGATTAAAAGAAAACAAAGCAATAACAAAACAGTAGAAATGATACAAGCTGATAAGAAATTAACAGTAGTCATTATATTGCATATTGATATCTTCAAAATAGTTACTCAGTTTACAAGGGATAAGGGCATGCAAAACAGATCAAATAATATAAGCAATCACAGTTTCTTTCTCTGAACAAATAGGATCAGTAGTACAATTATCTTAGCTATCGTGTGTGTGTATGTGTGTGTGTGTGTGTGTGTGTGTTTTTCCCTTCCTTCTTTATTTTTTCCCATCCCAGTTGTTCTTTCCTTTTGAGCAGTTTCATTCCCTTTCACAATATCTATGGTACCTTTTGGATCTTATTAAATCTTTCAGTTTCTTATACGAGGGAGACAATACAATGTTCACACAAGAGTCTGATTTATTTCACTTATGAGTGTGGTCTCTAGTTTGGTCCACTTACCTATAAAAGCCTGTAGTTTATAGCTTTATAAACTAGCTGAGTAGTACTCCATTGTATGAAAGTACCACATTTTTTATTCATTCCTCAGTTGGTGGGCATTTGGGTTGTTTCCAAGATTTAGCTATTACAAATTGTGCTGCTATAAACATGGGTGCACATATATCATTATGGTGTGATGATTTTAATTCTGGGAAAATACCGAGAAGAGGAATAGCTGGGTCAAATGGGACCTCTAATAGTATTTTGAGAAATCTCCACACTGATCTCCACAGTGGCTGTGCCAGTCTACACTCCCACCAACAGTAGAGAAGAGCTTCTTTTTCCCCACAGCCCTGCCAGCATTTTTTATTGGTTGACTTCTTAAACTAGCCATTCTTTCTGGGGTGAGGTGAAATCTTAGTGTTGTTTTAATTTGCATTTCTCGAATGACCAACAGCGTTGAACATTTTTTCATAATATTTATTTGCCATTTGTATTTCTTCATCTGAGAATTGCATATTCATCTCAGATGTCCATTTTTGGATTGGGTCTTTGAATTTTGGAGATTGGCGACAGTGGGAAAATCTGAGTCTCTCCCACCTCTCCTTGGGAAGCATGGTTCAGGGTTCTCAGCCCTAGGTGCGCACTGGGGAGCTTTTCACTTCTTCCCATACTTGGGACCTACTGGAATCCCTGTGGTGCCATCGAGATACTACAGTTTCAAAAACCTACCCAGGTGATTGTGAAGCACAGAGACCTTTACTGCTCTGGTTACAGAGCCCCAAACAGGTAGCATACACAAGCATCCAGTTCATCTTCCCAGTATTTTAGTGAGGTTGGAAAGCAATGGACATGGTAGACAGGTTAGTTATGTTTTTATTTATTTATGTGCTAATGGAGAATTGAACCCAAGGCCTTTGCACTGAACTATATCTTCAGCCTTTTAAATTTAATTTGTGGTTTGTTGTTGTTGTTGTTGTTTTGTTTTTTAGTTTGAGACAGGCTCTCATAAAGTTGCTAAGTTGTCCAGCAGGACTTGAACTTGCAATCCTCCTGCCTTAGCCTTCCAGAGAGCTAGTATAATAGATGTGTGGTACCATGACCAGTTGTATACTGATTTTAAGAGGAGTCACAGAGGGGAGAATCCTTTGCCCAGGTCACATGGCTGGTGAGTGATGGATAGGGTTGGGGTAGGAGACAACCTGCTTTCTTTTTGTCCTCCCACACCCCTTCCTGTGGCTGCATACTCATAGTTTTAATTGCTTCAGTGGCTTAGCCTTGTTTGTACTCAGGCAGGATAGTCCTCTTCCTTTACTGGAGCCGTCATTCCAAATGCACCTGTGCTTCTGTTTGAAAGTACTGTACTTCTTGGTATGGACACCCAAATATTCCTTTTCCAACTCTTGGCTCTTTGCAAGTCTGAGCAGTGGATCCTGAGGCTCAAGACCCAAGGACTACATTTTAAGCCTTCTGCAAGACCACAGCACATGCACGGACATGGACAGCACACCCGCAAGGGTGGATTTCAGACTGAACTCGGCCCCAGCTTTCAATTCGGCTGTAAACCCAGCCTGCCTGGCATGGGTTTGCAACAGCTCATTCCTTTCAAGCACAGAGCTAGGTCCCCAGGGAGTCCTGGGCTGGAGAGGGAACATGAATGGTGGCCTGCTTCACAGTGTGGTTATGTTCCCTGATTTAACTGGGTCAGTTAGGTTATTTTTGCTTTTTGGTTCCAGGCCAGTGCTGGCCAAACCATCGTGCTGATAATTCCCAGATAGTGCACACCTTGAGTGACGGGGTCAGGTGTTCCAGAGGCCCCAGTGACTATTATTTAATTTTGTTCCTCCCCCAGCCTCATGGTTTATAGATGCGCTGTTAGGTGGCTGAGCTATGTTTAGCTGCAAACATACTCTGTTTAACTGGACTCACGTTCAGCTTGTATTATGTACACTGGCTCTGAAATTTGCCAAGAGTGCTAAAGTGGGACAGTTTTCAGCTTAGTCACTGAGACCCTGCAATGAACCCAACAGCACGCTCACTTGCTGCAAGACAAAGCTTCAGCTGTGTCAAATAACGGCACTGCCTGGTGAGAAGCAGTCTGGCCATCTCAGTCAGCTTCTGTCTTCTGACTCTGACTAACTGCAGGATAAATCCTCTGGGCCTTGGGAGATGACACGAAGAAAGCTTCTGGGGAAGAGGATTAAACTTGAAACAAGTTGTTGAACAATGCACTGTTCATCGTAAGGCCCCTCCTCAGGGCCCTTTCAAGAGCTGCTCTGATGGGGGTGCTCCATGCAGCTGCGTGCTCTCCCCAAGTGAATGCTATGCACAAGTCCAGGGGCGGCTCTCAGGTCTCTTCTTGTGGTGATTGTAGAGAAGTGGCTCTCAAGAGTTGCACAGAGCCATGGACCTTTTCCTCTGACTCCTGGAGATTGGTGTCTGATGTATTTACTGTGATTCAAAGCCAGGCTCAATGATGCATGCTTGTAATGCCAGTGGTCTGGGAGGCTGAGGCAGGAGTATTTTAACTTGAGCCCTGGGTTGGCAACTTAGAGACTTAGCAAGATGCTGTCACAAAATAAAAAACAAAAATAAAAAAGGGCTTGGGAATGTAGCTGAACCCACAGTGCAGAGGCCCTCAGTTTAATTCCAAGTAAAAAAAACAACAACAACAAAAAAAACACCCAGAGCTACAGAAGCTTGCAGGAATGTTGGTATCAGTCAGGATCGCTTGATGTCAAGAAAGAGAAGTAAACTCTTAAGAGTTTATCTACTTAACCAGAAAAGGACTTTTTAGAAAATCAATTCCCTAAACAGGGGTTACTTTGTTCACTGCTGGTTCCTGATAGACTAGCACCTTGGGTATCCTAGGCACTTGGGGTCTCAGTCCACTCTGGCTGCTTCAGCTTGGTGCCTGTACTGGGTAACTTACAAACATCAGACATTTATAGCTGATGGTTCTGGAGGCTGCCCAGTCCCTGCTCAAGGTGCTTGCAGACTCACTTCTGGTGAGGCCTTCCTCATGGGCGGTGCCTGCTGTGCTTTTCCCAGGCAGGAAATGGGGACAAGTGGGGCATCCAGCATAGCTCCAGAAGTTCCCAGGATGGATAGTGGGAGGATGGAAAAATAAAGATAAGACAGTCAGAATACAGAAGGCGGAGGTCAGCTTGACGCCCGCTCCCTGGGTGGGAGGAAAGGAACTGCTCAAGTATAGCAGAGTGTTTATTTATACATTCAAGGCCGGTTGATGTCATGTGACACCCCTCTGCCTAGCAACCTGCCTGCATGGTAGCCTGGGGCACCTCACATTCTTGGAGCTGGAGCAGCTGGTTCACATGGCTCTCCTTGGCCTCTCTTTGTTCTCTTTCGGCCTTGCTCCAGTCCCGCACCTGTGATCAGTCTCCAGTTTCAACCACTCCCTACAGGGTCTCTCAAGTCCTTTTACCAGGGCACTGAGCACCCCTGAAAGTCCCCCTCTCCTACACCTCACATTGGGCGTTAAGTTCTATCATATGAACCTCAGGGAAAAACCAACTTCAGAGTGTTCAGCGGATACTTGTGGGATTAAGGAAGAAACTCTATGGCC